>JBBMKF010458857.1:0-28580 GCA_037834155.1 Curcuma caesia | reverse complement strand
ATTACATATTTACAATTTTCTGCTTTCATTTTAGTTTCAACTTCTTGGTTCTTCCTCAATAATTTGACACCAAATGTTTTGATACATCTTTTTAGTTGGTTCATTTGTCTATTAGTGATGTTACTTTCAGTTCACTTAGCTAAATTCAGTTCGCCTACAACAGGAGCAACTCCAAAAGGAGTTCTTAGGATCATGGGTGTACCAGGGCTGACAATATACCATGTCAAGAGTCACTTACAGGTATTTCTGGAAGTTTATTTTCCTTGAAGGTTTTTGTTTTTACTGACTTTGGCTCTTATGTTGCACTCAGAAATACAGGCTTGCAAACTGCATACCCGATCCATCAACTGATGGTAAGTGTCTTACATGAATCTTTGTGAAAATAGGATTGATGAAAATAAATAGTTGTTTTGTAAACCATTAACTGAAGAGTTTAGCTAAGAGGATGGTTTGGTTTACTGTGTTTCTGTTGTAGGTGTCAAATCTGAAATCAAAGATTCTGGCGACCTGACCTCAGGAGTAGAAAGTTCCCCGTAAGCATTGCAGGATCTTCAACCCTTTGTTTGCATTTTTTTTATTTGGTATTTTAGACAATTTCCAATGTTTTTCATGATTAAAGTTCATAATAGAACAATTTGAGGTGTGTCATCATTTTGATTCTCTTGTTGTCTCAGTGGGATGCAAATAACTGAAGCTCTTAAGTTGCAAATGGAGGTGCAAAAACGGCTTCATGAACAATTAGAGGTAAGTATTTCATGTGGAAGATTAGTTCTATTATTTATCTAGCTACTAATTTTGGCTCTTATTGAGCATGCTTGTATAATATCAGCTGATTCTATTATGAATAATCGTATGTCAGCAGATTAATCATCGGAAAACATTATCTAAATGGAAGAATAACTCTTGAGAAGAAACAACTCTGAAAACTTGCATAACTTTAACTGAATCCACAATTGCACTTTGATAGAAGATGCATCGTGACTTTTTCATCTACATTATATTTGTTTGATGTACTTGATTCTTGCCTAAAACCAACTTGTTTATTAGAGTCGCATGCTGTCATATCAACGCTTGGATTTGAATTTCATGTATAGGCAATATCCTAGCTTGCTGCCCCCTTCCAGACGTTTGATGTTTATTAGTATCCATGATTTGTTCAAACTGATGTTACCAAATTAAATATCCATTTCTATTCAGTTTAGTTATATAAAGGATTCCTGTATCATCAGCCACGTTTCAGATAGGTTTTTAAAATATATATAGTTGTGCAAATAAACTTTCAAAATAGTTCATATCAAGTTCATTCATTGTTTTTTGTAAAGGCACGTAAAAGATGGGTGACCAAATAGCATCTAACTAAGCATTCATGTTATATTCATGAGCATGAAAATGTTGATACAGTTAGCTAATGTAGCTGTTGGCTAAGATTATTAAACTGATGCAGACATGATGGACAGATGGACCTGATTGAAATAATGTTGAAAGTTTAGTGCTCCAACCAAATAAAGTTATAGGATCTACATAAATTCTGGAAGATAGTTTAGTGACTAGTGACACAATTAGAGGGGGTGAATAGGTGCAGATATCTAAATGACAAATCTTTTGATTCCTCTTGTAAATGCAAGGTTTATGCAATTGTTAGTGTAATAAAATTTTAGTATTTGTTAGTACACAACAAAATTAAGTATAAACAAAATAAATAATATTAACGCAAAACATTTAACATGGATCATACCTTTGGTCCTACACCACGGCCTATTAACTCATTAACTGTGTCACTCCTCAAAAATCTAATAAAAAATACTAATACAAAATATTTACCTTGGTTTGAACTCTAGTTCTACTCTATGAACTATTGACTCATTAGCTAAGTGACTCCTTGGAAATCCCCTACAATGAAAATCTCCATCAAAATATCATATTGCATATGTTGTAACTGGTTAAAGTATATGTCCAACTTGCTACCTGAACCAGAAAAGTAGTCAAAAAGATATAACAATGCCTTTGACCATGACTATCATAATGAAAAAACCAATCAGAGCTCTGGAATGTACACATAGGTGACAATTCCTTCAATCTCAGATCAGCACATCAATAGGATAAAAAGTGAAATGAGTCTGAAGTGAGATTTTAATAACAAATCTCTCAAGTGGGTTTCTCTTTGAAGTGACACGTATATTACCTAATTGATTTATGAAAAGGAAAACGCTTGAGGCCGCTAATAAAGAGGGATAGTACAACTGACATAACAAAAAGATGTTTTCTCTATTTATGTCTCCACTGGAGGAGAATAGTATAAAGGAGCAAATTGAGAATAGAATGTTTTCCTATTCAGTTATTCACTAGTATTGCATAGCACAACTCAGCGCTTTCTTGGGAGCAACAAATTGAGAACAAGATGTTTTTTTTAAAGTTTTTACTGACTGTTGATGGTGGGTACGGATTAGAGAAATCAAGGAAACACTATTAGAAAGATTTGCACATTTGAACATTAGATCAGAAGGAAGACAGGGAAAGCTAGAAGGAATGAGAAGGATCAAGCATTGAAGTTCCATATCTTCTGGCTAAATTGGGGAGGAGATACAGAGAAATGAATGATAATGGAGAGACAAAATGTTGCATACGGAGAAGTTGTAGGTTGTGCAGATGCAGGAGACGCTATGTAGAGGCAGAAGGCTGCTTGATTTGGATTTAGAGTTGCTGCCAGATGTTGAAGATGCTGATGAACTCGCTTTGCGGGGCTAACATATAATATTTTAAACAAATTTTGAAGATTACTGGAAACCTACAAAGTTTCAGTAGATTCTCTTCAAAAAATGGTTGTCAAAGGACAACCTGCTTTGTTCGAACAAAACTTTCACCGAATTACATTTAGAAAATAAGAAAGAAATGTGCTGAGTTGCATGCAAAAAACAATGAAGAAAGTCAATGTGCTGAGAATAGTAAGAGTTGTAATGATGTGTAGAACATACAATGATATAAATGTAGAAGAAGAAAAAAACAATACTCTATAACCTCAGAGGAAGTTCAGATTGCAAGTATTTACCAATCAAATAACGGTCTGGAAACCTAGCAAAGACAGAGTGTGACAGAGTTATATGTTGGAAAATGTTTCTTTGCTCCTTCCAAATATACAATCTCGTCTTATGGCACTCATAGATAGTATTTACTACATGTTTTCTGTACTTGGTGAGAAGTCTGAAACTTTTGGCAGGTGCAAAAGCAATTACAGCTAAGAATAGAAGCCCAAGGGAAGTATCTTAAGAAGATCATTGAGGAGCAGCAACGGCTCAGTGGTGCGCTTGCTGAAACACCGAGAGCCGGAGGAAGCACTTGTGCCGGCAGCTTCAGTTACGACTGCTCTGAGGTAGACAAGACCGATTCCTCAATTCCTGCTCCAAACTCAGATCCCCCAACCCAAGACAGAGATGCCAATGATGACCATGGAGGCACTGTGGAAGTGCTTAAAAGTCATTCAATTGTGAATTCCTTCAGCAGCAAGACCCTGTCTACAGATTCCACAGCCTGTGTTTCCTCCCCTTCAAAGAGCTCAAAGCATGGAAAATCGATCAAGAGACAGCGCTGCAGCATGGCCTCAGGGCTCGCCGAGACTGAGCTACTCTCCCATCATATACTGGAGTCGAGTTCAGGCTCAGATTTTCAGCAGCAGTGCTCACTGTTCACACCTAATGGATCGAACTTCGATGCATCGACCACCTCAATCTGCAACAATGCCTTGGGAACTGGTTCTGGTGGTGACACATGAAGGATTCATGCAAATGCTTGTTGTATCAGAATGTTCACGTACACTGATTAGTTCTGATAGAAGAATTTGTTATTTCATACTTCAATCATCGCATCAGTTCAGGAATTAGTGGTAGAAACTATGTATTGTTTCTCGTGCATATGTATCTTGTCTTCATGTTTAAATTTTTATTTATTTATTTTATTGATTTTAAAGCACTTCCAATTTCAATCCATTTATTTTCTTTTCAGATCTGGAAAAAGTATATTTCCTTAAATAGAAGCGGTGCGGTTGGGCTCCAATTTAACGGTCCCATCCATTACTTACCCGACAAGCAACACCCACTGGTCCCATCCATTCCCTGGAGATCAGCTGTTCCACTCGGTGCTCGAACCATCGTTCAACCACGATCCTCATAATTCTACGCCAAGTGGCGACACGCCGATCGAATCCTGCGCACACTTCCTGTCCCGACAGACACACGAAGCTCGCAGCTCCCCCGTCTTCTCCGCGTCACGCGTAACGGCAGCTTGTGCACGCATAAAGCGAGGCGCAGTCCCCCGTGGCACTAACATTTCCGATTAATCAATTTTCCTCTTTTTTTTAAAAATTTTAATTTTAAATTTAATTTTTAAAAAATGCATCGTCCAGACTCCAGTGCATCATCACTCCCTTTCTTTTGCATCGTACGGAACAACCTGTAAAGCGCACGCTCTCTGGACGCTTCTTCTTTTGTATAAACTCCCCAGTAATCGCTGCCTTAAAATTCCCCAAAGCAGGCCGGCAGGCAAGCAGGCAAGCGAGCGAGCGACCGCAGAATCGAAATAAAGCGAGCCACCCAGCCATTGGCCATCGGTCCTCCTCCTCGTGGGCCCCACGGGGAGTTGGCGACCCGGTTTAAACGCCCCCATTTATGCACGTATTTGCTCCCTCTCTCGTGGATTTTTATGGACGGCACGAGTATAAGAGAGCAGAGAGGAGTGCGCGAACCCGCCGCAGCATTCATGGCTTCGCTTCGGTTCCAATAAATTTGGATTCCTTCCCTCTTCGGTTTCCCGATCGCTGTAAAGAGAGAGAGAGAGAGAGAGGGCTTGCGAGGCGAGCACGGATTCCGGTTGATGCGGTGGAGAATAGATTGGTGGATGGGTGTCCTGTCGCTGAATGCCGCGAGAAGGTAGCTTTCTGTCTGATCGATCCCTTTCGTCCGGGTTTCTGGTTTGGAAATTTGATGGTCGGCTTGGTGGATCTTGATCTTGACTGCTGATGCGGGTGCTTTCGGAACAAATGCATTTCGTTAAGCTGTCGCCTCTAAAAATGGGTTCTTTTTTGTTTTTTTAAAAACATTCCGTGGGGGTTTCTTAAATTTAACTTTTTCGTACTCTTTCTTGTCTACTGTTTTTGGTGATCGAATGCATCAGCAATCTCGTGAGACGATTGGGACGAGTAACAAGATTTGTCCTCTGATGATGGAAAAGATGAACGGTGTGGTTTTTCTAGCTCATGTCAATCCATTTCTTTGGTTCTATGAACTGATGCTGGAGTCTTATATTTTTGACTATGTTGTGTCGAAGGGCTTGAGGTGTCTCATAGTTGGGAAGATAGAAAAGAAAGAAGATCCGATGCGGAGAACTCGGAGGATGAAAGACGAAGATTAAGTATTGGAGCTTTAAAGAAAAAGGCACTGAGTGCTTCTTCTAAGTTCACACATTCTCTCAAGAAACGAGGGAAGAGGAGAGATGTTAATAGGACTTCTTCTGTTTCAATCGAGGACGATAGGGATTTGGAAGAGGAGCTTGAAGTATACGCATTCCGCAAGGGGCTAATTTCTAGGGACTTATTGCCTGATAAACATGACGACTATCACATGCTGCTCAGGTAGAATTTTGACTATCAAATGTGCAATCTTTCGCTGTTTGCTTCTGTGTTTATTTTGAAAACCTTATGTGTGGATCTGTATGTTTAACTGCTGATTTTATCACAATGAAGTAAACGGCCTGTTAGTATTCCACTGAATGGCCTCGTAAAATATATCAAACCAACTGGAATCCTTTTTTCCTTTTTTCTTTTTGTTTAATGCAATTTGCGCTTCAGTTTATGAGCATGTTCATTTGTATCTGTAAGTTGCATTTTCTCTCGGTAGCTACTGTCTCCAGCACTTTCACAATGATGATGGGGTGAGCTTTTACGTGTTGCAGGTTTCTGAAAGCTAGAAAATTTGATCGTGAGAAAGCAACCCTTATGTGGGCAGATATGCTTCAATGGAGAAAGGAATTTGGAACAGATACAATTTTGGATGTGAGTTTCCTTGCCAGATAGTTCTGTTTTTTTTTTCGTCAGACAAACTTCCACATCACTTTTGCAATTTTCACCAGATTATCTTTTCTTTTTTTTCTTTCTTTTCATATATTTTGCCATTTCTCTATAGTTTCAATGGGCTTGTGAGGAGAGTTATGAGTGGCCAATGCCCACTGAGCTAATACAAAGTTGAGTGGACAATTCTACATGATCTTGAGGAGAGTTATGCGTGGACAATGCTACATTTAAAATGCTACATTTACCGTGATGGCAAACATCATGCATGGGCTTCTTTGGCATTGGCGAGATCACGCGAGCATCTTGACACCACATATCGACAGTCTTCGATATGGCACAAAACTATCTTGTTTTGGATGGGGATTGAAACCACATCTCAGAATGAGAGTTCAAACCATGCTTGTAATGCAATCAATTTTGGAATACAGCATAATGTATAACAAATGTTAAGTGCTGCAACTTAAAACACTATTTGTTGGATTCAAGGACTTTAAGCTTGAGGAGCTGGAGGAAGTCTTGCAACATTATCCTCAGGGCTATCATGGCGTCGACAAAGGAGGAAGGCCTGTCTACATTGAAAGGCTTGGAAAGGTGGAGCCCAATAAGCTTATGAACATCACCACAGTTGAACGATACATAAAATATCATGTTCAGGAATTTGAGAAAGCTTTTCATGAGAAATTTCCTGCATGCTCTGTTGCAGCAAAAAGACACATTGACACAACAACCACAATTCTGGATGTGCATGGTGTGGTATGGTATTTAATTTTCAGAATCTAGATATATTAGTTGTTGATGTGATGCAGAATATTAACAAAGAAATATTTTTTGCTTAATCATATAATTTAATGTTGTAGTTGCTGGAACAAGACTATTGTTTGCTTGATTTTCCTGAAATTATTAAGTGTTCGGTTTGAGTCAGGGCTTGAAGAATTTCAGCAAGACAGCAAGAGAGCTATTGCTTAAAATGCAGAAAATTGATGGAGATTACTATCCTGAGGTATTTTGTTCATTCAAATTTCTAAACATTGATCTGTTATTTTTTTGCATCTATATGGACACGTAAGCATTCAATTCGGTAATGCAGACTCTACATCAGATGTTCATTGTCAATGCCGGTCCTGGCTTTAGGTTGCTATGGAATACTGTAAAAGGTTTTCTGGATCCAAAGACGACAGCAAAAATACATGTATGTTCACTATGATAGGAGTTATTTGTTTCACTAGCTTTGAAGGCTAGGCTCTAGAATACATGCAGATAATAACTTTATCCCACAGGTATTGGGAACTAAATACCAAGGTACATTACTTGAAGTCATGGACTCAAGGTTTGATTTATTACTCTCTGGTGATATTGATGGTTCTTCTTGTTGATGATTTACTGAATTTAATTTGTATTTTTGCACTCAGCCAACTTCCAGAATTCTTGGGTGGCACATGTACATGCTCCGGTGAAGGTGGCTGTTTGATGTCTAACAAAGGACCATGGAAGGATCCTCACATTATGAAAGTAAAGTTTACTTGGATAGCTATGTAGAAATATTATGTCCTGCACATTACACCCATGTTTTAATTTAACTGAAAAAGCCAAGTCCAAATATCATATCAAGAGTGTGACACCCTAATTTAGCCTTCATGGAGAGTTGTGGCTTAATGAAAAAGGTTTATAAGATTAGATGTGCCAACTACTGTTAGCTTGGGCTTGTGATTGGATCCAATAATGTTAATGGAAGTTCTCTCGTTATGATGCATTGTGACAATTAGGATCAAAACAAAGCTCACCTAGGCATAATGAAATATCTGGAAAGAACTTGTGTAATGACGAAACCACCATTGGGCATTGGGCTTCACATGTCATTGACTATGGATGATTCTGGGTTGAATTGGACTTTGAGTAGTTGAATTGGACTTTGAGTAGTGATGGAGATGTCAAGCCTAAGTAGTTGAGACTATAACGTTCAAGTTTAGTCTCTGCTATACAGTTATGAGCTAATAAAAGGGGTTTATAAGCATCAATGAGGGAACTACTATTAGCTTGGACCTAAACTTTTCAGGCTAGCAGTTGAGCCTAATGGCTCTTAAGGAGTTAGTTCTCTTATTTGAGCAGATTGTGACAAAGAGACCATTAGGTAAGATTGATTCGACTTCTTTATGGAATAGCATTATTCCACTTTAAATTTGTTTAGAAGGTAACTCATAGAATACTCTTTATTTTAAGTAATCTGCGTTAATACTTTTCTCTTACATTCAGCTAATGAAATTACCTGATCTGATTCCCCACTTAACATCTAATAGAAGCATCAAGTTTCTAAACTTGAACATGATAGGAGTGGCTTGAATTTACACGTCCTTATCCCACTATAGAAGAGTAAGCAATATATAAAGACCTTGTCTGTTTTGAGTGTCTTGGCACTTTTTGTTTTCCTGAAAAGCTTAAGAGCAATGGGAGTCACTCTTATTTACCTTTTGGTACTCTTCAAATTTTAGCTTGCATATAATGCTGAAGCAGTGTCATTGAGGCATACTAGAAGAATGTCAGGTGGCGAAGAGGTCTTTGCTGGCCCATACCTTTCAAAGGCAAGTATTTACTGATCTAGACTTCAGCATATGAGCTTTCAATTCCTGCATTGATATGGATGCATTTGGCGTACTATTCCAACTGAGAATGCTCGTCTTTGCTCAAATTTCAGGGAAGAAATAGTAGTGCATGGACACTTGAATCTGGATCTGATGTTGATGATCTTGTTTCTAGATCTGTTGAGTATAGTCGTTTAGCCCCAGTTTGTGAAGAAGTGAGTTCTCTTTGCTATCCTGTTTGGAGCTTTACTTAATGATATTCCACTGATTATCATCTCCAAAATGCATTGAATCGAACTCTTGAACATGGCAATGTTATAAAGGAAACCTTTTCGGAAGATACTTAATTCTTGAACTATGTTTTGAACAATTCAGTACCTTTTTCTATATTGCCATGAGCATGTGATAAAACAATTGATATCTCCCATAATAATAGACTTTTACACAGTTCTATTGAAAGATTTTCTTGATAAGTCGTCCATTTCATAAAGGACTTTCTTGTTTCATTGCAAAGAAATTAGTGATCTTGTAATCACACTTTTCGTTATTTTTCTTCCTAAATGTTTTCTGTAATGGCCTTTCAAAACTCAAGTTTGGAAGTAGTTTGATCAGTATTCCTACATTTTATCGCTGCAGGAATAACTAGATGCAATTTTAATCTAAACAGACGAAATAACAATCTCATATAGGTGGGAAATGAAAACTTGTGTTGGATAATGTCGTGCCAATTGAATTTCAGTGCAATTGCATCCATGACTGCAGATCAAAGCAAGAGATTCAGCAGCATACTATAGTTGTGATGATCATTTTGTTGTGGTCGACAAAGCTATAGATTGTGGTGGAAGAGGAGCAACTTCTTACAAGACACTATCTAATTTTGGAGACCAAGGAAGGACTTCATATGGTATTGCAACATCAAATTCACAAGGCAAGCAATCCGTGTTCCTCTAGAAACAGTTCTCTGTTGGTTATAGAAATATCCTCCTCATCCTTGTTTGTCTATGGTCCTCAAAATTCTTAGTTTAGTTTTTTTTTTTCTGTTAACAGATAATTTAAGCATTGGAAGTCACATTTTCCTCCGGAGAGATTCAGGAGAAACTAAGTTTCAGTTTCTTGGAAAATTGATAATAGCTTTTCTTGTTAAAGTTCTATCATTTATCCATGTGATTGGATTTAAAGAAGGGAGATTGAGCGGCAGCCGTCCTTCTGATGTTCAACATAGATCAACCGGGAGAACTATTGAAGATCAATTGACTCCTGTTTTAGAGCGTCTGCAGAGGCTAGAAAGTATGTTAGATGAGCTCACCAATAAACCCACTCAAATCCCTTTTGAGAAGGAGCGTACCCTACTTGAATCTTGGGATCGAATAAAACATGTTGAGTATGACCTTGAAAAAACCAAAAAGGTAAATTTCTGACCATCCTAGTATCATCCTCAATATTTTTTGTCTGGTGACACAATTACTTCGTGAGCATCCATGTCAGTGCTCTCTGTTTAGTGTGTTAAATGGTCCATAAGCCTATGGTGCATGAAAAATGACACATTGTAACATGTTGGCGTCGTTTATGGATTTGTTCTTATCCACATTCTGATTCAAGTTTCCCTGCTGCAACCTTTTTTTTTTTTAATAAATAGTTATGCATCACCTCATGTAGGTTGGTCTGTCTAGGTAGCTTTATGCTATGAATTTCATTTAGATTTTTTGTGTTAGTAAGTTTGCTCTACTTGAAGGGTTATCTTCTTAGATTATTGCTGTGATTTGTTTAGTCTTTGCATGCTTGTTTCAGGTATTACATGCTACAGTCATGAAGCAGCTACAAATTGTTGAGTCATTAGATGCAATGAAGAAATCAAGTGTTCGGGTAAAGATTTAAGCTTTTGCTATCTTCACTCATTACATCACTTATGCAGCTAATCATATGAAAGACTTGCGATTTCATTTTCTAGAATTTCTGATTCATGGATTTTCCTAGAAGGGAACGTAGAGGATGTCATTTCCTCGAAGCTTCTCTCTTTGAGAAGAAACTAATACATTTGCTTCTCCCAATTCCATTTTTGTTATGAATCTACGAACTGTTTTGCTAACTTAGTGTTACTTTGATGTCCAGAAAAAGAATCGTATGCACTAGATACGTCCACTTAACCTTCATGTTTATCACAAATAGTTTACATTTCTTGATTCAGAAAATGTCATTCTGCTGATTCTTCAAGGCTGTTCAAACAATGACAAAGTTGTAGTAGAACCAAGAGAGGCTTCTCCAGGAATCGCAGGCCAAAACTAACATCAAGCTATCTAATGTCCTGAAGTTATTTTGTTTCTTCGAGGGAGTGACTGTGGTGTGAATTCTGGATAGGAATTAGTCATGAACAGTCCTTGATCATGAGTAAAGCAAGGGTATAGAGAGAAAATAGCTGGTGAAGTTTTTCATTTGTATTTTTGTTTCTCATTTGTAATGCTCTTCTTTATCAAATCTGTTAAATGACTTGGCATTTCAAACAAATGTTATGGCTTGGTTAACATGTATCATAGTTTTGGAGAGTGGACGACTAAGTGATTGTGTTCAGAAGCTATTCTTTACTCGAAACTATTGTTTATCTGAGGCAATAGAAAAAAGAGGCCATGAAACTATTGAAATTCCCTTTCTAAATTGACTTGTTTGTTTTTCAAGTTTCAGATTTATATGCTTCAAAAATGAATAGATCATTAATTGCTTAATAATTCACTTCTAAATATTTCATGGTTCTGAAATTCAATCATAGGATCGTGGACGTGGAAAGAAAACAGGTGAGACTAGCCTCTATCTGATGAAAGTTTCCATTCATTCAAGTTTACATTCCAACATCAAATATCCTCGCTAAAATTAACTACATTTTCATGCCTAGAATAACTAGCTCATACAACAAGTTCATTCGCAGGGAACTAATGGAGGAAATCTCACTTTGGACATTTAATTTAATCATGGAAATTAACTTGAATTTGCTAATGATTTTGAATCAAAGTACATGTATATTTGAGTGTGGCGTGGCAACTGCCAACGCATGTGTGGGAGAACAGACTTCTAGCATCGTTGAAATTTACTTGAAACTGAAAGTTGAATGGCTCAAAACTTCTCTTTGCCGCAATAAGAATCAATCAGGGAAAATATGTTCTAGAATCTGAAGTCGGGATCAACATCCATAGCCCATGCAAACTTTGCGAGCAATGATTTGTTAAATATCTGGAAAGATAAACAAACCAAGGATTATAAATGGAGGCAATGACAGTAGCAGTTTTACTAATGTACTCAACTAGAGGCAATTCTGACACAGAAAATGTATTTGTCTCAAAAAAATTGAAACCGAGTACCTTCTCTATGGGTACTTCATGCCTCTTGCACCACGCAACTGATATTCTTGGATCAAGGTAATTGATTTTGGATGTTCCAAGTGCAACTGTTTTCAGATCCTCTTTTATTTGTTTATCCATTTCCATTTTTCCTATCTTGGCATCAACCTGAGCAATCTTCTTCTCAATCCTGCATGTTGGGACACATCAGAGATATTTAGAGAAAAATTGATCATACAAAGTTCATGAGTTCGGTAAGCTTATTACACTTCAGGGGCCAAGTTCTTCTTTGGCTTCCCTTCTTTGTCTTTAAGTGGAGGCTTCCCTTTCTTAGCCCTACTCAGATCCATCATCAATTCATCTCTTTGGGCCTGTTTGCAATACATTAATATAGATGGCAGGCTGAGTGAGAAAAATCAAAGGAAATATATAAATTGGCCGCGTAAATAGTAAAGCACAAAAAAATTCTTACTGTTAAATCATATATCTTTTCGTTCAACTTAGACATCTGATTTTCGTGAGACTTGGAGACACTGCGTTGATGATTACAGATAATTGCAACCTGTATTGGAGAAAAAAAAAAGAGGAATCATAACCACAACTCATAGCCAATGAATAAATCGGCAAAACAAAAATTTATAAACTACCTCTTTGTTTGCATGCTGATAAACTGTAATCTTCTCTGGCACAGAACCATCCTTGGTTTCCTTATTCAACTGTCATTACCATAAAATCAACATAAAAAAAGTGATCCACACTTATATAGGAAGATTGATGGAAATAAGAAATGAAATATAAACAAGAATTATTTGGATTCATAAAATGTAATAAAGAAGAAATAGATTGATTTCTCCAGAATCTAAATCCATAAAATTATGTCACAGCCCAACAAAATTGTTCTAGTTGTGAATGCACAAAGTTGATTTTTTATTTAATAAATAGTTAGAGTTGGATTTTTCAAGCAAATCCTTCACTACATCATCATACTTTAATAATCATCATACTTTAATAGTTTAAAGTGGAATTATGAGAAAATATGACAAAATAAAATACCAACTCACAATATAAAAACAGGCCAGATAATAAATGAGTTGATGGGGATTGAAAATCAGTTCTTACTATAACATCCAGCGTAATAGAAGCATTGTATGTACGAAAAACTTTTGCAGTAAGTCCAGGCATGAGTTCCTTCAGGTGTGCATTTAGTTTGCTCGTATCCAGCAAGTCAAAGAGATCATCACCCTTATCTTTCTTACCTCCATTGCTCTTTTTGGCTAACCAAAAGAAAAAAGAAACTCATGGAAAATGTTCAAAGATACTGTTGATAGAATGTGAACTAGAAAAAAATTTGCAGCCAACACACCAATTTGAAAATCACCAATTGCTTTATAGACATGCGGTTCGACCTCCACAGTGTTCAAGTATCTAATAGAATCTTTACCTAAGAAGTCAAACTGAAGAAATCAAGAAGTTAAGATCATTCATAAAATATGATAAGAAATAGAGAAATGTGTTACTTAATAGATGCTACCTTCAACTTATTTGGAGGAACCAACTCAACATTCTCCACCTTTAAAGTGCAGCAACCAACAGTATCAGCCTCATCATCATCCTGTATGAAGATTTATATTTATATGAAACAACTTACACATAGCCAGCCATATGATGTAAATTATAATAAATTGCTCTTGCAAGAAAATATACATGAAAAGAATATGCAAATGCCCTGAAAGGTATATAATGCCTAACTTTGGAATTACATCTAGATATAATCTAACCGTGTTAATTGTCAATAGCTTCAGAAGCAAAACAGCAGCATTCAGTTAATTGCATTGAAATAATTAAAATAGATGAAATAGTGTGGTCTAATATTAAGCAGCAAAACATGAGCTAAACCAGATGACTTAGAAATGGAAGAAAAACATAAGACAAAAACCCAGTAATTTAATAGGATCAACAATACAGAAAAAAATACAACTTGGTCACAGGATCAATACCTTTTCATTGCCCGCCCTGAGTGCCAACTTATCAATAAGGTAGGTCGCCACTGCTATTTGCCGCTTTGTTGGATCTTTACTATTAAAATCTCTCGTATAGTTTGTCCGAATATTTTGTATATAATCCTGCAACACAAATATAAGAGAAACCAAACTGTATTATTCAATAGAAAAATGAACAATTACACCATATAGATATAGGACGTCAACATTATACCTGAACACCATAACCAATTGGGACTTACCTGTTAATACTAAAGCTCCCCTCACACTGAAACATAGATACCAATAGGTACAATGCTTTCACAAAATCAAAAGATTTGATGCTCATATTTAGATACATGAGCAGGGATTCACAGTAAGGCAAAAAGGGGGAAGAGTTTCACAGGTCGAAGAGTGATGAGATTTTCTTAACTAGGAGTAGCACTGAAATTAGGATTAGGAGGAGCTGTGCTACTGTATACAGTGCCCACAATCTTGGAAAGTAGCATGTTGAGCTAAAACACCATCAAGTATTTGAATGCATTGGCAACCACTTTAGAGATGATGCTAGAGATGTTCAAAGTAATGCATAAGACTAGGTAGTGGGGTTGAGACGAGGTGAATTGTCAGAGACAGATAGGGGCCATGACTTGGGGAGACACAATGGATGAGCTTGACCATAAAACTTATATAAGAGGTCACAGATTATGGTAGTTGTCATCAGGATCACTAAGGAGAGAGATCACCATTTCCACGATTAGGAGTGGAGAATGATTGTTTGAGAACATATGAGGAAGATTTTGTAACATTAATAGACAAGAAGGCAAGGTCACTGCATCATATGAAATCCATAGCCTCCTCATCAATGCATGGAAAATGGCTTCATGCTAAGTTGAGAGCAATAAAATTGTATAACAAATGAAAAATGAACTTACACATACATAGGAAACCAACATAATAATAACAATGCAGGACTAAACTATTAAGTCAAACAGCATATACGTGAAAAAAATCTAACAATCACTAATGAATGAGGAATATCAAAAAACCATAAGTGCTTGCTTTTGCTACCTATGAAGTGAAAGGACAATACACAGGTCAAAACACATTCAAATTATACATTCAAGAAAAAACAAGAAAGAAATTCTTTACCTTCAACAACCTGGCTTTCTCATATTTCTCTTTGTCACTTTGCCCTTTTAATGAACTACTCGCTGCCAGAAAGACATACTTGAACTCTTTTGGATTTATGGGATCATTCCAGAATGCCAACCATGTGACAGTATTATCATGTTTTACTTCTTTCCATCTGAAAATAATCAAACTGTGATATAAGAAAGACTGCTATAAATGTTATTTGACTCTGACAAGCTATACCAACTACCAACAAGTTCAATCTACTTGGTTCCTTCTTCACTCAAGTTTTGCTCAGTTAACTACATTACCTTTCACCAGGTATTGGGCATTCTGGAATTGGTGCATCTTTCCCTATATTGATTGTAATATCTCTTGGCCTAATTCTATTTTTTAGCTTTCCCATCTAAAATCATAGAAAGCCAACAGTAAGTCAGTGGAAAATAACAGGATTCTTGAAATTGAAATCAAACCAGACAGACAGAAACAACTAAAGTAGATACATGACAAGGAAATATGACCTTTGGATGCTCCCCTCGGCCACGAAATAACCCTGGTGGTTCCACTCTGAAGTTCCCAACCTAAAACAGACCCATTTATTAGTAGTCAGCATAAAAATAATACAGATTTGATGTGCATTACTGATGTTGACGTTAAACACTTGGAGAAAGCCTCAGTCATTGAAATGATAACAAAGATGCCATGTGTTCATATGAGTTAAAAATGTGCCACTATATTTGATCTTGAGAATATCAACTTGGAGAATTTCATCACGAAACATATATGTGACGTTGAAAACTACCAGTTTGGGTCCAAGCCCAGATGAAAAATGGAGGGAAAAAGTTGAAGTTGCAATAGGTCCCCACAGCCATTGAAAAACTAAATTGAAAATCTATAAGGATTTCATGGCTCATTGTTGTTGTGGCTGCCGGTCAGAATGAGTCAATGACTTAAAAGTTCTAAGTACTAATCATGTGTTAAATGTGAAGTTACATGTTGCACAGAACATGTACAGAATAACTACATTTCGCCCCAAAAGAACATATATATTCATGTTCATAAATCTTGCTCCAGGTCCTCAAATATCTTATTCAAACACTAAAACCATTAGCTTAAATCATGTTGACATTTTTCTTCAATTCAGTTGCACCAAAATGCAGCATAAATCAAGTTACCTCATAGCTTCATATCCTAAATATAACAAAAGAAATAGCAAAATTAGCATTAGAGTAAACCTTCTCTTTCACACCATCGACAATAGCCCACATATACTTCTCTTCTTGCTTCAATTTGTCTTCCTTCATAATCTTCTTTTCCTACAAAAGCAGCATAGGTACATGGTGATTCCTAATTCTAGTAAAAATATGCTTAATATTGGAAATAAGAGAAAGCATACAAGTGGATAAGTATACTCTAGCGACCACTGAGATTGTTGGACCCAAAATATTCTTTTCATAAACTATAAAAAAAAGTATATTGCAATTTATTCCAAAATAATTTCTAATCATAAAATAAACCAAGATGGTATGTAAACATTAGTCACAATGTCAGTAGCTCCTACTCCTGACATAAATGTAATTTTACTACCATTTTAAACTATCCATGCATTGGAAAGTTCAAGGGCATAAATGGTTTGACATAGCTTTCAAGAAATAGAAGTTGTATTAGCACTAGTGGCAGAAAACTTTATGAAAAATAGTAAAAGGTAATAAACTGAAGCAATAGCAAAAACCTATTGTTGACATCAGATAACACCAGAGTCAAAATGGAGAACACATTACGACAAGTATCTATTTCATATAAATAACTGTTAGCATCTTCCTGGATGAATGGAGCATAAATTACCTCTGCAGTCATCTGCTTCTTCTTCTCCTTCTCCTTCAGATGCCATTCATATATTGGAGTAAAGTCGCAGTCCTCAAACTTCTTAATGATGTGATTTTTACCGAGAATTAGTCGCCAATCATGCATAAAATTTTCAATAAATTGTTTTTTCTGGGCATAATCTGTGTCTTTCATGACAGCAAACATTGTTGCAACCTGAAGTCACGAATTTTCAAAAGTTAAAGAGTTCACAACTAAATATTATTCTTTTGAAGAAACAGAGGAATGCAATTGCTGCATGAAGCCAAGGAATACAAGAGAAACAATATCATAATGATAAGACAAGAAGTAATGAACATCTTTAAAGCTAACCTCTTCTTGTTCAGGAGTCAAATCAACTGGTTGTCCCTTGTAAAGCATTTTAATCCCATGAGGTTTGTATGGAGGAGGAAATATAACACCGTTGTGCACCAGGGTAGTCCATTTCTGTCCCCCACCAGATCCAGGGGGTGTCTTCAATGACTTTGAGGAATTCAAATCCTTCTTATTCATTTTAAGATTACTTTTCTTAAATGATGAGCTAGTAGGTTTGTGCAATATATTTTTGCTGATTGATCCACAGTTAGAAGACGGTGACTTAATTCGTTGTGCAATTGGTATGTGATCATTATCATCTTCCTTACTTTCTTTCTTTATAGACACTTCCTGTTTAACTTTCACAGACACAGAGGTTCCTGAAAGTTTTGCTTTCTTAATTGATAAAGATTCAGCAGGAATGGTGTTGCTATGAGGTCGCTTTTCTCCAACTCTGGGAGCACTTGTCTTACTATTTGTGTCCTTGCCAGAACCATTTACAGCCTTGGACTGAAACCTTGCAAGAAGTGGTTTTTCATCTTCTGAATCATCAGTTTCTTCATTATTGGAAGTCGGCTTCATGGATTGAGGTAAAGAAGGCTTTTGACTTTGGGGAGCCTTTGCTGCAAGTGATGAGGCACTTCTATTGACTGCTCCTGAAGTAGAATATTTGAAACTCAAGGGTTTATCATCATCAAAATTCTCATGCTTTATAATTGTTTCATCCAAATCCATCTTTTCAGTGCTTCTACCTTCAAATTTATGAACTGAAGAATGTGTATGTGCTTTTTCTGAGTCCATGGAATTCTTTCTCTGAACTATTGTAGAAGCTGAATTAAGTCTATGACTTAATGGTTTGTCATCATCTGAATCAGATAGCTCATCCTCATGTCTTGGCCTCATATTATTTGTTGTTAATTTATGGTGAGAAGAATTAGTTGACTGGACAGGTAGCAAAGATCCTACATTTGAGCTTGCTGCGGTAGGCTTCTCTCTAGATGTCTCAGGGAGTGATACAATATTTTGCGAATGTGAGATACTACCATTTCGATCAATTTGGTGAGAAACAAGATTACAGCTAGAATCCTTTTGAGGGTTTGTCTTCTTCAAAGCCTTTGATGAAGAGTTTGGCCTCTTAAAGACAATAGGTGCATCGTCATCTTCTTCACTGTCGTTCATAACTTGATTGATACAACCATGAACTGACATCTGTTGTATCTTAGTTTGACCAAATAGATCAGTTCAACCTGAAATATACAAAATATTTAGAAGTTTAAACATCAGATAGGGAAAAAATCCATGTCAACAGTCAAACAATATATGGTTGGTTAAAATATCCTTGCTGCTCGTTACATAGGTTTGGGTCACATTGGTGCCTCGACCTACACTTTGCCAATTGAAATCACGTCAGCTTGAAAGAATCAGCAAGCTGAATGAGATGAGATGCTCTTTTAATGTACATCCCAAAAGCAACCGACAACATGTGCGACAATTATCAATCTTTCAGAATGGTCTATAATGAATCCTGATCAACAACATGGTTGGGGCGTAAGATAAGCATTTTCGACAACCAGTGGCATCTACAACAACCAATTCGACTAACACATCACGTCATAATGGAAAAGATGAATAAAAAAAATCAGCAAGAAATTCAATGCTCGCAAATCCCGAACCATAACAACTTTCACCAACGATCAACACATTGACAAAAGGAAGGGAAACAAATCAATTTCATCGATTCAATGAAAAAACAATCTTTTGCGTACCGATCGAGCAGAGACCAAGAGAAGCCAAGCAAATTGCGATCTTTTGGCGGAGCGAGCAGGTATATTTCAGAACACAGCCTGGGACGCCTGCTGACAAGGGGAAGGGTGCGGAGGGTCCGAGAAACGATTACTGCAGCGGGCGTCAGCTCCTGGTCGAAACAAGTATTGAGCTGGAAGCCGATTAGGGTTTTGTCGAGTAATGCCTCAGCTTGCGTATCCTCCCTCCCTCCCTCTCTCTCTCTCCCTCTCTCTCTCAACTTTTATAGATCCCTCTTCCCATCCGGTAACTGCAGCGAGGTTTTCGCCGCTTCTGGTACAGGGACAGTCAAATCCCCTATCGCTCGATCGATGCGGTCGCTCGCCGTTCTGTTCCGCCTCTCTATTTCCTCCGAAAATCCAGCGACGGATCCGTTCCTAGTTAGGGATGATCAAGACTTGCAGAAAACCCCACTTATTTTTAAGGAATTACTCATTTTATTATTGACTAAATACCTTTTGCACTTAGCGGCGTAATTTGTCTGTTCTTTTTCAAATTAACCCTCAGAAAAAATTTAAATTACAAAGATTTTAAAACTTATTTAAATATAATCCCTTTATTCTCCTTCATTTAAATATAAAACAGAATAATACATCTTAACAAGATCTTCATTTAAATATAAAACAGAATAATACATCTTATAATCTTGTGAATATTCTCAGCAATAACAAAAATCATCAAAGCTCAAACAACAAGTTTATGCAAACAGATCACAAACTCAAAAAGATGCTGATAGTTTAAGCAGTTGAAACAGGATATTACATACATTTACAAATATTTACAAAGAAAGCATTCCTTGTGTAGCTCAAAAAATAAAATAAAATAAAATAAAAAAGGGATGAGGGTTCCCAAGCACAGATAGATTTAGATCATGAAGCCATTGGCACAAGCCAGTAACACACCACATCTACCTAAAGTGAGAAAATTCAGTGGATAGAATGAGAAACATCAAATCCTCACTCCACTTTGGTTCTTATTCTATGTACAAGAGACCAGAATTGAGAAATGAGAAGGAAAAACAAAAGGTGAGTATTTATAATGCCAAGTTAAAAGGATTTCCTACACAAGACAACTTTTCTATCCTCCTATTTACTACACCAACCAATAAGGAAAATTAGAGAAAGAAATCCTTGTGCCTGAATAGATAACCGACTGGAGTGCAGGTGTTTGATTTTGACATGAACACTTCTGTGCAGACCCAAGTTCCATTTCTTTTGCCTAAGCAGTGCCAAAACTGCAGCTAAGATGTTCTTGAGTGATTAGCTGAAGCCTCTCATGCATGATGGTTTTTGTTCGATATACGGGCAGGCAAAGGCGATAAAAGCATGTATGTGAAGTTGGTAGGGACTCTTGGGAGTCTGATGATTTGAATATGTACAATTTGGATGGCAAGCCACGGAATCCATCCACAGGTAAGTATTTGATGGATGTCCAGAAAAAGATAAGTACTCTTCTTTGCTCTTCAGACATGCCCTCGACAATCTACAAGTTCAAAACAATCGTCAAATTTCTTGTCCCAAATCTTTCTTCAATATAGTTAGAGATACATTGAGGAATTAAAACACAATCAATCTATAGGCCATTGAATAAAAACATTGAAAATAACATTCACTTATGAAGGGTAGCTAAAAGGACAGCCCAATGGACGAAGCTCCTGTCCATGTGGAATCCCGAGAAAGGATCTATTATACGTAGCCTTATCTTATTTTGCAAAAGGCTGTTTCCGAAACTTGAATCCGTGACCTCTAAGTCACATGACAGCAACTTTACCGTTGCGCCAAAGCTCCCCTTCAACTTATGAAGGGTAGCTAAAAGAAAAGAATTTTGAATGGTTCAATATCTGCATATTTGATATGGACCTTACAATACATTCCAGTCGCTGAGCTTTGTGTTCACTGAGGGTTGTAAACTAATCACTAAGAATCAGCAAGTTTTCATTTCAGGGAGGAAAATCCACAAAAATCACTTACTTTAATTAAAAACACTACGGAAGATGTAATTACACTGAAGAGGGCAAATAGTAACATGTGAAAAATTATAGCATAAATCTAAAGAACCATGAGCTGTGTCAAAATCAAATGGATTACCTTCCAAAACCAAATGATATTACGATCTTTTGACTTGTAACCACTGTATTCGGTATGCTCTCTCCATTCCTTTACATTGATGACACTATTGTTACCACCTATCATTAGATCAAAATCTTCTAGGTCCAGACCGTTGAAGAAAAATTGCTGGTTCTTTGAGTTAGAAAGAATATCACCAAAACCTTCAGCGAAACGAGCAACCTGTTCAGAGATTGATGTAACAAAGCGATGCTTAATAAGGAGGTTAATGTAGTCCTCTCTGTTCCTACTATGTACAATAATATCCTTTCCACCTGGGCAGAGCTCAACTGTTTTCAATGAGCCCAGCATTTCTACGTCTCTCACGAATGTTAGTCCTAACCCATCTGAATCAAGAAGAGCTCCATCCATCTCGAGAATTTGTTTCCAACTCTTGTACAAGTCCGGATCTGCATCGCGCACATCTTCCAGAGTAATAGATCTTCCAGCTAGTTGCAAGAAAAATGTACGATCAAATACAATGCCAATTTGGACTTTGTGCATCAATGCCAATGCAATAACTCGCCCACTGAAGCTGAAGTATTTGAGATGCAAAGGATCCACAGTAGATGCTGCAGGAAATTCACGGTAACCAATGTCAATAAAATCAATAACCAAAAAACACAGAAAAAAAATCTTTGATTGGAAAACATTATTAGAAAACAGTTATACGTGTTATATGTTAATACCACATGGGACATTTAGTTACACATATGAGTCATGCATTGCCTATGTGTGATGTAATTTTCACAAATGAAAGAACATATATTATTTTCGCTCTCAACAAGGTGTCATGACAGGTAAAATTATATTCCCTTCTAGTCATAAGATTCTCTACAACAATCCCATTCGGGAAATGAGTGAATTTAATATGATGAGACAGCCTCCTGTGCCCATACAACTTCCTTTATAAGGGAAGAGGATGTGCAACAACAATAAGGCAAGTCATGGAGTGTGAAAAATGATAATGCAGAGGATAAGAATATCGACATCAAATTTGAAGGAGTGTGACCTATGACAAAGTACATGTACCTAGACAAAGGCTCAAATGACTCCTAATAAGTTATCAGATTACCTAATTTAGAAATTGAAGTAATATTTAAGTTGATAAGTAAATAAATGTATATTATGATCATTTTTTCTCTTTATACGGGAAAAATAAATTAAACAAGAAAGCCTCCTAAAGTAGTTGTCATGATATAATCTATTTTATCACTAAATTCATTATAATAACCATTACTCAGTAGAAATCCCAGGGTGGGAGAAAAAAGCAAATAAGAAAGTCAATCACTAAGTTAAGGAGCTTTGCTCTAAATAACTACGAGTGGGCACAAACCAACAAAAACTTTAATTGATTTGCCAAATTCCAAATGGACATCTTTGAGTTATTTTTGTTTACTTTCCGCTTTTGGTCTCTCAAGATGGTACAAGAGAAATATACTGTGCACCTCTAAGTCATAATCAATAGTTTGTTGAACATTCTAGTTAGCTTCTAATGTTCTTCCACTTACCTTATTTACTTTAAAAAAATAAGAACTATAGAATTAGATAATCAATTAAATTAGAATTTTAGAGAAATAAACTAAATAAAATAGCATCAGTACTTGAATTCATATTGACACATGTCGGCGTGCCGAGAGTCGACACAACACTGTACCTATTGATGTGATACAGAAGGCATAAGAGAAATTACCTGTGCAATCAAATTAGATGGAACAATATGTTTTGACCATGTCATCCAACACAATCATATCTAAAAGGGCTTAATCAAAATAGGAGATAAACCAAATCACAAACAAAAAAAAAACAATTAGATTAAACTTATAGCAAAACTTCTCTACACTCTTATTAACTAGGAATTCCCCTTAAATATTTATCCTCCAAAAGAGAATTGCCAAATAAGATCGTTTTAAATCAAAGACTCAAAACAGAATATCTATTTAGCATCACTTCCACATATGGATAATGTAAATGGGTATCCAAAGAAGCAAACACACAATTAGAGGTAGTGCAGACAATACCACTCCTTAGTGAAGAGTGACTAGATCCCTCTTGCAATTGCAAGGAGGCAATAATGGGTATACAATTTCAAGAAAAAGCACACCAAAGAACTCAAAGCAAACACCAAAGGAGGTCAGTTAGACCAAGAGTAGAAGGGTGTTGCAAAATTATAGGGTGGTAAGATAAGTTTTTGGCAAAGGATGATACAAAAAAAATAGATGGAGGGTCGGTGTGCATTGTAGGTGAGGAATAGTGTTGGTTTCCCACAATTGGGGCAGGTTATTTGCAATTGAAAGGGAAGGTCCGTGAAGGGGTGCAATAAGTGATTGATGGGAAGGCATGAAGGAACTGAATCAGTATAGCTTTGATACCACTTGATACGACATAAGAACAACAATCTCACATAGAATGAAACTCACAGAAGAATATCCTTAAATTTAAAGATTGTTAACTCTTCAAAGATCAATCTAGAGCATTGTGTTGTTACCAAGCATTATGAGCTAATAGTTTATCAAGGATTAATAGTCATACATTATGGGTTTAATCTCACGTGGAGTATTTGGTTGAAAGGTGTTATCTTGAGTCTTGTATATGCACAATGTAATAGTCCTCTGTCATGAAGAATGACATAATATTTTTCACCCACAAAGTCACAAGGTGGCTAATACACCAAGGATCGGTATAGATTGGTAGGGTGCTCAGTTTAATCCTAAATTAAGAAGAGAAGGGCCAACCATGAATTAATTGTTGGATAGCAAAATGCAGTTAATCTACTAACCATATTGAGTATGAGAACTTTCTATTTACCATGCAAAACTCAACCAGGCTGTACAAGTAACACCATGGGAAATGAGACACTAGTGCCATGGATCATAGGTGGCAAGACGCATCGAGCACATCACGAGAGATATTAATATAAAATTTACATCAAGCACCTAGATGGATATAGATGTCATTCCATCTGAAGTTTAGACTCATTGTGGTAAGAAAGAGGATGATCCACAGTTAACGTGACGAAAGGACTATCACAAGTAGCTATTAATTGGAGATTGGTGCAGATCTCACCTATTGGCAATGAAGCGACAAGCTTAACATGTCATTTTAGGATTAAAACCAGGTGATGGAATTTATTTTCTTTAATGCAGGGGAGTAGGGCGTCTATATACATTACTGCATCACTCAGAGATCCACTTTGGGAACAAGGAAGGTAAAGAACATAAAGCTGACCCAATGAGTATGCAGATCTAGAACAACCTGAGGACAGGTAGGTAGAGAATTTAGAGCTGATCAACTCACCAGGATTTGGGAAGAATCGTCGCTGATCATGTGGGCATGGCAAGAAAAGAAGGTTCTGCGGATTGAAAATTTCTCTGCATAACAAGCAAAACCACTCTCTGAGAACACCAGGACCTGTGGCTTCCTCATTTTTGAACTCCATTAAAAGGCCTCCACGCAATGATCCAGCATCAACCTGCCCAATGTATCCAAAGGAATCCGACATCAGCTGAGATCTGTCAATAAGCATTTCGTAAAGCTCATCTTCCTCCTTTCCTTCAAATAGCATCATCAGAACTAGATTCCTTCTTGCCTGAAAATCAGTTATATCTTTATACTTGAGAAACCAAAGAAGTCTATGATCCCTCTTAGCATGTCTGAGAAGAACATTCAGCAACCTACGTCGTTCAAAAAGAAGTGAATGGAGCAACTGTCCAGCACCATCGAAAATCTTGGAGAAGTCCTTAACTACTTCTAAAACAACTAGCAATTGTGACCCATATGCAAATTGAGATTGGCACTGTGTCTGACCCCTTTGATCCATAATATCCTCCACCTTTTCAAGACACTGGCCAACTTTGGTCAGGAGCTTCATGAATAGCTCATATATCAATCCAATTCCTTCCTCGTACTTTGTGTTCCCATGTTCAAAGAAGTGTTTAGTGATAGGCTTGTGAATGCCCCTCCAATTATAAATTGCATGGTGCAACGCAATAATATAATTGGAGAGATCAATAAGAACAACCTCTGGGACCATCATAGCCTCTGTTGAAAGTGCCACATCCACTAGCCCAACAAGCTCAACGATAAACGAATGCAAGTCAGGCAGCAAGTGAATGGACTTTATATGGCCAGTGTATACAGACCCGGCAGAAGATTTTAGAAGCCTGGCTAATGCGCTTCGGCATGAAAGATAAAGCTGATCATTCGCGCCTCGGACTGAGGAGAGCATCTTGCAGAAGGTGAGCACAGTAAAGATGCACTGTGAGTGCATATACTCTGGCAGGAAGTCAGTTTTAGATGTAAGAAACATTCGAATGGCCCTATCGCCAATTGAATGATTTTCTGCAATCGGTGAAATATACAATTTCACAAGCGCCGCTGAAGCACCTCCCCAAGTAAAAATTCCAAGGTTTGCTAAAATATTGTCTCTGTCCCCATTAGATTCCAATAGCGTGCTGGTGAAGAATTGCTTCATGAGCCGCTCAATGTTGTCCCTCTGCCGATTGAGAAATTCAACGTCTCGGACGGGGCTGTCGATGAGAAAGGATATGGAGGACATGAGGTCGTTGACGGTCGTCCATACCGTCGGTTGTTCGGTGCTCCTAAGGCGAGCAGAGAGATGGAGACATGCGTCTCTCCCAACCCCACAGTGAAGGAGAGTGGATTCGCCCTCAAGCTGGCGGCCTCTATAGATCAACCGCATCTCGAAGCATGGTATTCTCTCCACCAATCCGATCCTTTCGATGATCGAACTGACGGTGTCGCTCGGGAGGGCACGGACGACGAGACTCCCCTGGGAGAGCAGCCGGACGAAGAATTGGATCTCTTCAGAAGGTGGCGACGTGATAGGCGATCGAGGGGATGCGCAGGAGGCGTCAGGCGAGGACGACGGAGGAAAAGAAGAAACTCTCAACTGACCGGAGTCGGCGACAGTCGCTGGGGCGGGGACAGGCGATAACGAAAAGATAGATGAGATCTTGGCCATCTTCAGGAGATGGATGAAGTGGTCGTGATCAGCATAGTCTTCGATCCTCCGCTTGAGGTGGTGATGAAGGTGATCACGATCGACGGTCTGTCGGTGGTGCAGGGCGGCGTCAAAGGAGGACATAGGGAGGATCCGGGGGAGGCGGCGGCGTCGGAGGCCGATCGGGAACCGCAGTCTTACGATTTCATCGCCGGAGAGGCACGGGGGAGAGGGGCGAGGGGTTTTCGGTCGCTGCAGAGCGAGAAGGTGAAAATTTCTCACATAAACCGAGGAGTTGGGATCTTGACCGAGAAGGTGTCGCCTCTCTTTGGGCCGGGCTTTATTGGGCCGTCGATTGCTTTTGGGCTCATTAAAATTTATATATATATTTATATCATCACTTTGGGCCGTCAACTGCTTTTGGGCTTGGTTGGGCCGTTGACGATGCCGTTGCCGTTCTTTCCTTCTTCCGCACCGTTGAAAGCGGATAACTCTCTGCTTCGCTGCCCCTTTATCCTAAACCCTAATCCTTTCTCCTCTCGCCTTCTATCCTTCGCGTTCTGGAGGAATGGCCGCAATCTCTTCGTTCTTGGCTCCTAATTTCTACCGGAATCGTATGGACTGCGGCCGACGCGCCAAGGCATCAGCTTGGGTGGCTGCCGGCGCTTCTCCAGAGAAATGCCGAGCGTTTCGGGCCTGCTCTTCTAGTTCCTTGTCTATTCTCCGCAGGAGTGCGTTCAGGGTGTCGGTAGTAGCGGTGGAGGCCTCCGCGGCAGCTGAGCCGGAAGCTGCGCGCAGGCTCTATGTGGGGAACATACCGAGAACCGTGAAAAATGAGGAGCTGGAGAACATATTTGGCGAGCATGGATCCGTGGAGAAGACCGAGGTAACGTCAGCAGTCATTATCATTCCCTGTGACTCCTTTTCTGGTTCCAAAACTGGTACTTGAGGGATTTTTGCTGATTCAAGGATGAACATTTGTAATTCTGGAACCTTGTCGTTATCAACTTGATCCCATCAAGTTTTGCTTTGGAAAGCTTGTTTTGTTTGGGCAGTAGATTCCTCCAATTCGCATCACGATGGACGTTAGAATTGTGTATGTAACATCTACGGAGGGGAGTCATGAATCAGAAATGCTTCTGCTAGTCTTGTTTATATATCCATCCCGTCATCAATGGGAGATTCTGAACTATTAAATTACCAAGTCTCTCGTTATTTTCTTAACACTACAGTCTCCAACAAGTTCTCAGCCTAGGTACTACTCTAATATTGTTATCTTTTGCAGGTTATGTATGATAAATACTCTGGTAGGAGTCGGCGTTTTGCATTTGTGACAATGAGTTCAGTAGAGGACGCAAATGCTGCGATTGAAAAGCTCAATGACACTGTAAGTTGGGAGGTTCCTTAACTTTTCTTGCCCTTTTGACTACTTGATGACTAGCTCTGGAAGATTCATGACAAAGTTTACAATAACTAACATGGCATGCCAACATAGTTCTGTTAAATGCAATCTTCCACCAGGAAATTGGAGGCCGGAAAATCAAAGTAAATGTGACAGAAAAACCACTTGCTACTCCTGATTTATCTCTTATCCAAGGTGATGAGTTGGCATTTATAGACAGCCCACACAAGGTTTATGTTGGCAATCTTGCAAAGTCAGTTACCAGTGATGTACTCACCAAATTCTTCTCTGAGAAGGGAAATGTTCTCAGTGCAAAAGTATCCCGAGTTCCAGGAACTTCAAAATCTAGCGGCTTTGGCTTCGTGTCATTTTCGTCAGAGGAGGATGTGGAAGCTGCTATTGCATCATGCAATAATGCTGTGAGTAATCCTGTGCCTTGCTTCTTCTTCAGTGTATATCTCAAAGCTTTGTTGTTGATCATTGTGGTACCTACCATATGCTCATTGTTTTGTGCTGTTAAAAGAACAAATGTTATTCATTGCATTTCCCTGTTATTAATTCATCGACTGGTGGAGCCATGTTTAGTTTTATGCATTATTTATCCTTTTGGTCTTCGATCACAAGGTATTCCTATGCCCCTGGAAAAGGCGGGAGAGATAAAGTTAAAGCCTTCCTTTGGCTGGAACCCCTCTAGATCTAGCTCACTTGCCAACCAAGCAATTGTTGGTAGCTTTGTGCATTATTTGTGCTATTAGGTATAGCATCGAATGGTTGGTCTTCTCTCATTTGCCCAAGAGAGTAATACCATTTTTCACTTTTCAGAGCTTAGTAGCATTCAAGTGGCTGAGAACCCTTGCTCATATAAGCATTGTGAGTGACTCTTGAGATTTAGTGTGGTGGCCTTTAGTATTTTGAACAGAGACGTTCGTGTTGCTACCATTTGAGTACTAATGCAGCAACCGGCTAGCTGCTTGCTAGTTACAACAACAACAACAACAACCAAGCCTTATCCCACTAAGTGGGGTCGGCTATATGGATCCTTTTACGCCATTGAGC
>JBBMKF010458846.1:0-11582 GCA_037834155.1 Curcuma caesia | reverse complement strand
AGATGGCTTTTATAATATCGTAATAAGTAATTTTAATTAAATTGATAAAATATAATT
This sequence comes from Curcuma caesia, assembly GCA_037834155.1. Lineage (NCBI taxonomy): Eukaryota > Viridiplantae > Streptophyta > Magnoliopsida > Zingiberales > Zingiberaceae > Curcuma > Curcuma caesia. Next base: position 11,525 of record JBBMKF010458846.1, on the reverse strand, counting down.
TTTTATGTCATAGTAACAATGTAATTCAAATAAGATTATTTAAAAAATAAAAAATAAAAAATAAAAAATTCTGTTTTAATTTTTATAATAATTCTGATAATTATGGAGTAATAATTAGGGCCGACGTGGAAGTGGGATGGGGGTAGGTTTCGTTGCGAGGACGACGTGGCGTCCTACGTGCCCATGCTTTGGTAGGTGGTATACTTGGTAGATGGCTTCGTTGCACGAGGAGCCTTCGCTTGGCCGTCGTGCTATTAATGCAGACCAGTTCAAGGTCTAGATCCGTCACAATTCAAAATCGATTCGAGAATGAGAGGCGGACTAGGCTCATCTCGAGTTGGCTGAGTTCGTCGAGGGATTGGAGTTCACTTCGTGTGAGTGCATTATCTTCGATTCGAATTCTGGCAACGAAATTCTTTTTAACAAATATTATATCTATAAATAATAATCGAATCCGACCCGTGAGCAGATCTAATTTAGACTCGCCCATGGGCCAGTTGAGTTTGATACGACACGACCTTATTTTTATTGTGGGCTGTGCCAAACAAACAATCTGGATCCAAACGAGCGTAGCCCAATTTATAGCTCGGTCTCCACAATTTATAGTTGATTATTCCTCCATTCAACTATGATGTCATGTTTAGAAATATTTGTAGTAACTGTCAATGAGCCCATGCAGAGTATGAATTTTGGTTGTTGATGATGTGGAATGACTTTGAGGGTCGGAATGTTTTGACTGAGCTACTGCGATTGAGTTCTCTGGGATTGAGATAGTCGAATTGATAGAATTGAAGAGTCTGAGTCTTATGATATCGGGTGGCTGAGTTACTGGAGTCGAGGAGTCTGAGTCCTCTGAAGTCGGATAGCCGAGCTGATGAAGTCGAGGAGTTTGAATGATCCGAAGTTGGGTGGTTGAGCTGATAGAGTTGAAGAGTCTGAGTCCTTTGGAGTCAGGATGTCTGAAATCGGATGACCGATTTAATGGAATCGAGAAGTTTAAGTCCTCTCATCATTTTGACCTCCAACTCAGCTTGACTTTGACTTAATTTTATCATGGGTAGATTCTCCTCTCCCTCATATCAATTATCATGCACGAACCTAGTTTGTCAACAACCTACGCCCACATTGGTTATCACAATTTGCTTCACTAGACTACCTAGGCATGCTGCTAGATTGTTGTAAGTCTGTCTCCGAGACATAACTGAGTTGATTATGACGGAGAAAGTTACAGAAGTGGACAAGGGTTCGAATCTCGGCGAAGTCGAAACAATACCATCCTCCGTCGTGGTCAATTATAGTTTCTCAATTTACCTCCTCATAGATGATCGTGGAGCCAACCGTGTGAGGATGTTGAGATGGTGAATTCTACTTTTTACAGAAGTAGATTGTTGCAAATCTTATTTTTCGATAGACAAGGATGGTTCCTTGAGTTTGATTGTATTCAAAGTTTGTATAGTTAGATGGAATTTGATGCCGTAACACCAAACGCACTAAAACTCCCAACTTCGCCCATTAAATTTGGATGAGCAAAGACTGCGTCAGCTCACTTGCCAAACCAAATCGCACTATAAATGATTGGGTGAATTAAAGATTCCTACTACCTTTCACCAACCACTTTATTCAGTATATCAACTATTATTAATATTTCGGTTTTATTTGGTAAGAAAGAACAACCACCAACACTATTCGTTGGCACACAAATAATTTATATTCTTGATCAATTATAATTTTTTAATTTATTTTTTTTATATATAATCGTGAGATAAACCATTGGAATGACGGATCTTTTTCTGAAGTGGCGCACAAACAATTCGACAACAGAAACAGTTTGTTTTTTTTTTCTTAATTTCTAATTTTCTTCTTTTATTTTCCATATTTCCGAGCATTTTCTTTGCAAAAAAATTAAATTTTATTATATAATATAGACAAGAAAAATCGCGGACAATTATATATATATATATATATAATTTTTTAGTAGTATGTCTTTTTCTTCATCCGGCACTCGCAGAGCTCGATCCCTGCGACGGTTGCTCCACCAGCTGCGACGATGAGCCCCAGGAGGCAGGGCGGCGTCGGCGGCTGGCTTAAGCATTTTCCGGGCCTCACCAGGATGAGATCGGGGAGTGTCCTAACTTATCCCCTTCTTGGAGTCGCCTTCTTTGTGGCCTTCGTCTATCTCTCCTTCGGGGACTTCAAACCTTCTTCGGGATTTGCGGAGATGAGCTTTGTGGAGAGGAATGGAACCCAGTTCGTGGTGGATGGGAGGGCGTTCTACGTCAATGGCTGGAATTCGTATTGGATGCTGGACCAAGCGGCGGAGGAGTTCAGCAAGTCGAGGGTTACGGAGATGTTCCAGATCGGCGCAGAGATGGGGATGACGGTCTGCAGGACATGGGCGTTCAATGACGGAACCTACCACGCACTGCAGGTTTCCCTTGGCATCTTCGATGAGCGCGTCTTCAGGGTATCAAATCACATATTGCTTTATGCTCCTTGCTTTCTGTTGTTAGGGGTTTGGAGCTAGGAAGTGTCTTTTGTTGTGTACTATCACCACGTTCCAAAAATAAGGAATCAGGTCTTTCTTTTTTCTCACAGTTCTGATTGATAGGAAGATAGCATTTTTATTTTGTTAAAACTTTGTTTGTGGCAGGCATTGGATTGGGTAATTGTGGAAGCAAGAAGACATGGAATCAGGTTGCTTCTTAGCTTGGTGAACAATTTGCAGCATTACGGTGGAAAAACACAATATGTAAAATGGGCATGGGACGAAGGAATCGGGCTGAGTTCTTCAAATGACTCTTTCTTCTTTGATCCCACAATCCGAAAGTACTTCAAGATTTACTTGAAGGTAATGACCTTTTCCTCCATTAGTCCATAAGAGTAGCAAGTTTGTATATCAGCAGAAACCTGATGTTGGTATATTTTTCCCCCCTTCAATACATGGATTTTCCTCACTTGGAGCAATCTTTTTTTATCATCTATTTGAAAATATAGGTTCAGTGATACAATTTTATCTTGTCTCATACTACAAATCTTGGTAGTAAATTAATAAATTTTTGGTGGGGTGGAGATTGTAATGACAACAATATGCAAAGTAGTTGTTCCAGTCTGGAAATCCCACCACAATGATGTGGCGGCAGAAATTCTTCCAGCATCCAATAACGATGGCATTGAGGCCTTCTCCTAGATTTCTTCTTGTAGCGTGGTGATTCCTGTGGAGAGCAATAAACATCAAAGGGCTCGCCAAGAGTTATCCTAGCGAAACCACTCCGATGCCTAAATCAGCATAGTGTTTCGATAATAGAGTAAAGCGGAGAAAATGATAAGAAATGTAGTAAAGTAAATGAAATAGTAGGGAGTTATCCTAGCGAAATCATTCCGATGCTTAAATCAGCACTGTGTTTCGATAATAGGGTAAAGCGGATAAAATGATAAGAAATGTAGTAAAATAAATGAAATAGTAGAGCATATGGGATAGTAATCAATCCTCCCCCTCTTCCTTGGTTCCCCTTACCTTTATAGATAGATGCCCAAGAGACTCTCCTCTTTAAAGGGGCATTAAAGGCTCGTTAAAGGGTCATTAAAGGGGGTCGTTGTAACTGTCATATCCTTAAATTACAGTAACCACTATGTCCTTTAATGTTAGTAACCGCCGCATGCCGGGAGCTCAGAAGGTCGGCATCTCAGCGATTTGGGAAATCAACAAGCTCAGCAGCTTGACGAGTCAACAAGCCGGATTGGCTCGGAAGTCTAACGGGCTCGGGAGGTCGGATGCTGCCACATAATCCTTGCATTGACCAAGTCCTAGAGCATGCCACCCGGACTCTCTGTTGACTGGGTAAGGACTTGTCACACTTACCTCCACATTAGTAGCATTTAGGAATCAAATTCACAATTGATTCCAATTAATTCGTATTTAGTGCCACCTTATTGTTACCATAATTATGAGATCGTATACTTAGTTGTTATTACCATAATTATGAGATTGTATATCATAAACAAATATGCGTAAACAATTTGTATATATAGGCCTATTTGGCTACAACAATAACAAAGAATATTATTCTCATTCTCTTCTTCATTCTTTGTCTTTGTTCACTCATGGTATTATAGAGATTGAGCCATTGAGATCAGTTATAACCAACAACAGTTGGCACTCCTGTGTGTGAATGAAGCCATGACCAACCTTCTTCATTTTACTGCAACTAATTGACGGCCGCCCTCCTCTGGAAGGCACAATCGATGGCTGCGTTCTTTGCATAACCAAAGTTATGACTGTCCTCCGTGCAACTTAAGCCCTAGTTGGCCTCCTTTGTGCAATGGCAGCCTTGACCATTGTCCTCCACACGATTAAAGCTGCATCTTCCATCATATCTTACAAGCAGATGATTCAACCTATGATGTTTCAGTAAAGAAGGATCAACTAATCTTGACACTCACCACAACCAACTGTTGATTGCCCTCTTCTAGCAATTACAATCGACGACCGCCTCCTCTACGTGACCGAAGTTCTAATGTCCTCCTCCACACAATTGAAGTCCCAACGGACTTCGGCCTCTTTTGCATGATAGAAGCCTCGGCCACCATCCTTTGCGCTATCAGAACTACATGTTTCTTCAAACTTTGCAAGCTGATGATTCATCCTACAACGATTGGGTTAAAAAAGATCAACTAGTTTCAACGTGGCTAATCTTGACACTCACCAAACCTATACTTGGTTGTTAGGCTCGATAGTTATGGTTGAGTCTGGGGACCCTTGCCCAATCCTTTACATCTCACTTTCAAGCCTGCATCCAACACCTCCAAATGCAACTACATTCCGTGGAATGTGGCAATAGTTTCATCAATGAATATACAATCAGGCAGGACTGTTGGCTATTATGCATTCACATCAATGGATCACTTTATGGTATGTTGTCCTCTTATGAACACCTTTTACAACTTCAATTTTAGTGGACTCCAAACTCTCTTCTTCCTTCAGTACATGTGAGTAGCAAGACTTCTGAAGCAATCCCAATAAAAGGCGATCAAAGCAATAAAGGTGGAAGAGGTCAAGGACTCAAGGGTGACGACGAGGTCCAAGACATTAGTCCTATTTCACCACTGGACACTTTGCCTAATGAATGTTATGAGAGATTTAACTCAAATTTATTGGTGGTTTTGCATCACTACCTCAAACTTTAGCCTCCTCCTCAAGGCAATAGACTACTCTACAATGTACTTTGGAGTACTTTCTACTATGATTACTCTTGATATGACACCATCAATGTTCTCGACTACATGATGGTACCTAGATTATGGAGCAACTCATCATGTTCCCAAACACATGTTGGACGTTATTTTGGTTGCAAAATACTCTCTTCACTCTGATTGGGGATCTCTTCACTCTAATTGAGGAGGGGAATGTTACGCCCTTCATCTTCAACACGTGTACGCCAACTTAAGAAATCCATATATGCCCTTCAACAAGCTACTCGAGCATGCTTTTATTTTTAAGACTGATTCTTCTCTCTTCTATAGGAGTAGCACTAGCTCTACAATATATGTTCTTATTTATATAAATGGCATTCTAATAAGTGACAATGATAATGAAGGCATCAACACTCTACTATCTCTTAACCATGAAATTTCTTATTCAGGACTTCAGCAGGTCTTGATTTCTTTTTGGCATTGAGCTCCCTTTGCATTTAAAAAGGATATTTATCTCTTAAAGTAAACATATTTCTGGGCTTCCTAAAAGAGTTTAAAAAAAATGGATGGCGCACATTATGTCTCACACAAACTAGTGTAAGTATCATTTCTCTACATTTTCTACTACTGTGACTAATCCTCAAGCCTATCAAAGTATTGTTGGAGCCCTACAATATATCATAATTACACAACCTAATCTTGCTTTCGTCATCAACTGTGCTTGTTGGTTTATGCATGCACCCATTGGTCAACATTAGGAAGATGTTAAAAGAATTCTTCATCACCTTAAAGACATTATTTTGCATGGTCTCCTATCATATTGTCACTTAGTAAGTGATACGCGTGCTTATAGTGATGGAGAATTAGGGTGGCTCTTTTGATCACTAACATTCCAGTATGTGTTTGCTATATTTCTTGAACAAAATCTATCATGACACTCTAAAAAACAACCTACCGTGTCTTGATCCAATATTGAAGATGAACATAAAATTATTGCCAAGACAACATTTGAAGTCATTCGGCTTCAATCTCTTCTCTTTGAGCTACATTTGCCCTCCATTATTGCACCTAAATTTGGTGTGACAATGTTAGTGGCATACCTTGCTGCAAATTTAGTCTTTCATGCCAGCATAAAACATGTGGAGATTTCACTTTGTTCAAGGACATGTGATGAATCAGCAACTATTTGTCCCCTATATTTCACACATGATGATATCTTTACCAAACCATATGTTTAGCCTATTGACAACCAATCTCCACTTTTCTCATCTTTTGTTGGATTTGTAAGGTATAACGTTAGCAATATGCAAAGTAGCAGTTAGGAATCAAATTCACAATTGATTCCAATCAATAAGGGTATACCATATCTTTCATATTCAGTGCTACCATAGCTGTTAGCATAATTAGTTTGTATACCATAATTGTTGTTACTATAATTATGAGATTTTATACCATAAATCCAAGTAAATAATTTATATATGCAAGCCAATTCAGCTAGAATGACAACAATGAATTCTATTTTTTTTCTTCTTCGTTCCTTGTTCCTTGTCTTTGATCCCTCATATTGACCTTGAATTTGCATCACCAAAGTTTAATGTGATTACTTTCACCTACAAAGTTTTAATCAAAAGTAGTTTAGCCTCTTGGTTGAGCTAGGCTTAAGTGCTAAATGGGCAAGAATATATGGAGAAAGGATATATTTTATTATTTTGTTCTAAAGTTTTCCTATGAAATGTGTTGTTCAGAGGGATGTTTCTGATTCTATGATCTGATATGCCTTATCTACAGACCATATTGAGAAGGAAGAACCATTTAACAGGAATAGAGTACAGAGATGATCCCACAATCTTTGCTTGGGAATTGATGAATGAACCACAATGTGCATCTGATTCTTCTGGTGACACTCTCCAAGTATGTCCTGTGATATATATGAATTTTATTCAGTCTTATGCAATATATAACAAAGGAATAGTGTAAAGGTTTATTTTCTGAAAGAAAATATATATATATACACCCTATAAAGAAAATGTTTATAAATATGGATTTGTAATGCTCAGTTATTCAATTACAAAACTAAATGCTAAAAGAACTTATAATATTCATAAAAGTTTGCTATTGAATCTTGGGGCTGTCTTCAGTTAATGCCTAATATTTTCATATAGATTTGTATCTATTCGTCATTCCTAAGCTCAAAAATTAAAGGCAAGTTAGCCATCAATTTAATCTGCCTTGAAAGAAATGAAGGATCAGCAATGCCAGACAAAAAATTATGATAACTGAGAAAGTTCTCAAACATGGTACGGTTATTATTGCAGTCGGCACTGTGTATACATATAAGTTGGAAATATCTGTAAGTATGTTTTTGTTTCTGACCACAAGTAGTCGATTCATTTCTATAGGATTTCAGATGAATTATTGAGTTTTTGAAGGGTAGAATTTCAGATGAATTATTTACTTTTAGATGGGTTGACTTGCAGCTTCTATACGGCAATCACATCTATATGGTCAGGTAGTCACATAACATGAAAAAGTCAGGAGGATCATGTCATGTCAACCCTTATCTGCATATTAAATGTGTAGTCTTGGTGTTTGCATTTTTTTTGCATACTTGATAAATGTTCCGTAATCAGGTTAAACTAATTACTATGCAGATGACAAATGCCCCTATTGTCTGTGACCGGCCAACCAAAATTTTCACCACTAAGCAATTCTCAACATATTTCCTGTCATAATTTTGCAAGTGTTAGTTTTGCTTAATTCAAGCATTTAAGCTCTGAGTTGGTAACTTTAACGGAAATGAATGCAGGAGTGGTTTGAAGACATGTCTGAATTTGTGAAATCAATTGACCATAATCACCTCTTGACTATTGGACTTGAGGGGTTCTATGGACCGGTAAGTTCACAAGAGAAGCAAAGTATCAATCCAGGGAAGTGGTATGGCACTCTGGGATCTGACTTCCTAAGCAACTCCAAAATCTCCCATGTCGACTTTGCTTCTGTGCATGTATATCCTGATCAATGGTACTTAGTGCATGCTCTTGTTTGTAGTTCTTCTAGAAAACTAAACTAAATTGTTCATGAACGGAAAATGAAAAGATTTACCATAGCTAATTATCAAGCATGCAGAGCTTGCATAACGGACATATCTTTCGTATCTAATTTGATAGAGCCTTAAAAGGAAGTTTTTTGCTCTTTGTAGGTTGTTGAAAGCAAATTTTACTGAGAAAACCAATTATATTTCTAAATGGGTGACATCACACATTGAAGATGGTGATCGGGAACTGCATAGACCAGTCATGTTCACTGAGTTTGGCCTCTCCAAAAAATCAAAGGATTTTGAAAACTCTCAAAGGGTTACCTTTTACAGATCCATCTTTGACAAAATCTACGAGTCTGCAAAGAAAAATGGAGCTGGAGCAGGGGCCATGATATGGCAATTATTGGTTCCGGGAATGGAAGAATATAGTGATGATTATGGGATCATTCCAGGGCTGACACCTTCGGTTGATAGTTTGTTGAAGGAGCAGTCCTGTAGATTAATGTCATTGAGACTCAGAAAGGATTCATCTGACAGAAGTCCCACGATATGCTAAAGCCAATGGATTTTTTTTTCTATCTCGTCTTATTACAAGCCAGAACAACTCTTTCTGCTACCATTATTTGGATATTTCAAACTAAATAAAAGCAAACTCAATCACTGTTAATTTTAAGGATAGGATTCTTGATACTGGATGTTTTGTTGGTGATAGTGCTACTGGATTACAAAGACGGAAATAAATAAGATAGCTGTTGTATTGTGTATCGACTTCTCTTTGTGCTTAGCATACGATGTAGAGAGATCTGTTGTAAACTCATAGACATTGGCTTCTATTTTGTCATTCTACACTATCCTTCGTAGAAGACAGTGAGCATGTCTTACTGGATGATTTTGGACGATCAGTGATTAGAAAATTTGCAGTAAACTTTAAGACAAATTGCAGTCATGATTATGATCCCCAACTTGCCATTAGAATAATATATCCCTAAAGAGGATTGGAAACTCCATTGGCATGAAAACAATGACAAACAATTTCACAAAGGGACTTGTGTTAAGACTGTTCTCTTTATAGGGAAGAAGATGTATGTTCCTAAATACCCAGAAGAATGGTATCCAATTCTCAAATTACATTATCTCCACAAGAATCCCATCAATCTCACAGTACATTGTCGATGTCGCAAACAGAAGCTCTTGTCGCAGCAATGATTAAGCTAGAGTTATTTTTTGCATTTCCCTGAATCTTCAATCCCAAGACCATCAATCTTGTCCTCGTTTATTTTGTTGGGCAAAAGAAAAGGAAAGAGAATGGAACACTCTCCCTCGTGAATACTGTAAGAAACAGAGCCATTCACTACTTTTCCAATTGTTTAAGTTCCCCATGGAGTCTTCTGCCCCTGTTCTTCAGGGTGGGTCTCGTCTTCATTGAAAACGAGGCCCCAGGTTAGTTGGATCTTGAGGAAGGCAGGAAACATCAAGGTACGCTTCACCTGTATATTCATTCATCTAGCTACGACAAAGCAGTACTGTCTGCACGTTACTGTCGTGCCAAGTGTCAAGGGCTACTCTGTACTGGCTAGGCTGTACCCATTTACATCAAAAAAGAAAAAAAAAAGTTATTGTAGAAAGAAAGAAATATGGATGGTATAAATGCAGAAGAAGACAAGTGCCGTACAGGCTAGGAAGTAGGGACATGAGGATAGTTACTCTCATATTTCGACGTCTCACCTGCCAATTAATGACTCGGTCGGCATCCATGCCACCTACCAAAATCTTGACGACGTCAAGTGCATGCATATGAATCCTCCCTCAAGTGGCCGCCCATGGACAATCGTATCTAAGACTAGTGGGAGGCAATAACTTCTGTAGAGGGAATTGAACGTAGAGGAAATTGATTAAATAATCACGATTGAAAAGTTATTATAATTAATGATAATAAATAATAATTAAATTGAGATACAGAATTTATAAATAAAAATGTTATCTAATTTCATACAATGATAACGAAAGATAATGATAATTTTTTAAATAAGATTAAACTTATGCACATGTTTTTTGATTACTCACTTAGTCATTGGCTAACTGTCTGCATTCTTTAGCCTCCAACTTTGCAGGCACAGGCTTGATACTACAGTTCAGTTTTTCTTAGAGTTGTTCAGAGAATTTGACGTGCTAATTTTCTGTTTGATTTACTTTAGCGTGATGGTATTTTTCATCGTTTTTATATATACAGATGATTGTCCATGAGACATAAGAGCATCCGCAATGCTCACTCGTTATAACACCCTAATGTTAATAATTAAAAAATAAAAAAAATGCATGTGGGATGGGCCAGCCAGGGCTGGCCCACCCCACTGTCACATGAACATGTTTAATGTCTTGAACGCGTTCATGTGGAGGGGTGCTATAACACCCCTCCACATTGTTCATTAACACCCAAGGGGTGTTATTAACACCCCATTAACAAAGCATTGCAAATGCTCTAATAAATGGATGTATGAACTTCTTTTTGATTATTCTGTCTAATAAAATATGAATGGTTCTTTATATTATATCTCTTTTATTATATTGGTAATTATTTTATTATATCGTCACCAAGTGAGGTACCTTTCGATGTACGAAAATGACACCTTCGGGCATGACAATATTGTGCAGGATAAAGTTTCAAAAATTATCGTAGAGAGTCATCTTACAAGTCAACTTCTTGTACCTTTAATAAGCAAGCTTATATAATTGATTATAGAACCATGCCAGTGCCACATGATGAATCCCCTCAAAAGAACTTAATGAGTGTACTGTTGATGATAAATGTTGATCTGCCATCGTACGAACTTATGACTTTCATTCACTCCACGAATGATGTACAACAAAGCTGAGTAGTCATTATTCAAGTGCGAAGCACTATTTTCAACATTAGAGGGAAGGCACGAGTTTGATTTTTAAACATCGAAAGAGATACAGTCATCCTTACCATGGCAATTAAGAGTTTGCAAAATTCTTCAAGGAAAGAATCATGAGACCTTAAGCACTACTCTTCGAGGAAAGAAGCTAAGGAATTAGATTCGAAGAAAGGCCTCGTGCTCGAGATCTAATCCAACATTGAAGGGGGGTGAGAGAGCTTACTATCCACATTACACACACATGGCCCAAATTATGCCATGTCGGGCCGGACGGGCGGCCCATTTAACACCTACCTCTACGATACAGGACAAAGAATATTTCTGACCAAGGACAACACCTTTATTGTTGTACAACCATTACAGCAACACCATTGCAAGTTTGTCGAGAGGAAAGGAAACAA
>JBBMKF010458836.1:0-11582 GCA_037834155.1 Curcuma caesia | reverse complement strand
TCGTGAGGGATGCTTCACAGTGGAAGTCACAATCCACACATATATTGATTCAATTGCAAGTTAACGTGATTCAGCCCGCAACAGAATTATATGCCCTGCAGGACAACAAAAGCCATCATACCAATATATAAAAAAAAAACATGAAATATTTTTTAAATTATAAATATAATATGCACACCTGGTTAGGATGGTTTGATCAACTTGACCATTTGGTTCAAAGGCACAAGTAGATCAAGTTAACTTCACACAACTGATTATAGTAGAGCGATTGCTGTCAAAAAGTAGTTCTTTCCGTCTTTTTCCCCGCTCCAAGTAAAGGCATTAATGTATGGCTACTAAACTAGCAATTTGTGAATATTTTCACGCTGTCTCTGGGCAATTAAACAAATTGTGTTATTTCCTACTCCTCCTCCTCCTCGTTTGATGTTACTAACCATGAGAAAAGCAGAATTGAAACTTGCAGGTTGATCAAGTTATACTGATAATGTTAAAATCACCAGAAGTGTCCAAGCAGGATGCAGACGCAGTTAGATAACAAAACGCCAGTGTGATAATTATATATATATTCATTTAGTTTCACCAAACGATATATTATTTTGAGATTGCTAAATGTTTCTGCTGTCATTTCGATTACTTTTCCTGTTTATGCTGCACACTTCAGTTCATATATAGGAGTCATCAGACGCAGAGCATGCATTAACTTAAATTTGCAGTCTTCCTTTCTCCTCTGTTAATCTGTTTCCGTAGGAAGTTAACCTAAAATGTAGAAAGAGACTACCACGAACGCAAATGGGTTCGATCAATGCAAATCTATACACGAGCTAGTCCTAGTGGATCTTAACTCACATGATGTTTTCATTCCCATGAGTAAGATTGCAGTCCAAGGAATTAATTGAAAATCATACATGCAGAATCACGCATGCAACCATTTTTGAAATGCACTTTACTTTGCTTTCCCAACATTTTCTGATGCAATAACTTTGTTTGCTACTTGCTAGTGTTCTTCCTCTCGTCATTCTCTTTTAAGTCACCTACTCAATCGAGACGCAAAATCTAATATTTTCAAGTTAATCAATTTTGTTTAACTTAGTCAGTGATCACTTCATCAATGTGGAGTCTTATTATACAGTTTTATTATATTTTACAAAAAACTATTTTTGATACTCAAACTTGTGACTTTTAAATCACGAAATAATATTTTACCACTTATGTTAAGCATGACATGTAGACTCTACTTTGCTCGAAACTAGGATCGAGGCACCGCCAATATGATCGGACCCTAAAATATCGGTTGTTGCTAATTTGTTTCTTTTAAAATACATTGGTATATATCGTGTATCCACTGAAAGAAAATTATAACCACTGATTCAATTCCTTATCGATTGTCGTTGCTGTATTCAAGATCATCTAATACTTATGGATATCTATCTACGGAAGTTATATTATTTTTTATTTATCCACTTTTTCTTTTTTTTTCTTAGAAAAATAGCCAAAAGTAAAGAAATAGTGTCCCTTATATATATGTATATTTAAACAAAAAAAAGTCATTAACTCATTCTTACTCCTTTCCATATTATCAAAAACTGCCATGTCCACCAATCAGCAAGTAATAAATTCATTTCATATTGCTATAAAATAGTAAAATACTCATAAATTACATGTTTACATATATGAATTAATAAAATTCCAACTGTAATGCAAACCATTCCTCATCCTCAATCGCTGTTTTTTCATGTGTTAATTATCGTGATTTTCTGACGACAACGTTTCAAAAATAAAGCAAGTCGAGCATATATTGTTCTCGAGATAGGATTTTTTCTTACTAAATTGATTAGAACTTAATAAAAACAGAATTATTTTCTACTATTTTAACTGAACCGATGGAATTGGCTTCTTGATTCTAAACCCGGTCCAAGTAATCTCAGACAACTGCCGCCCCGTCCGTGATACTACTTCGTTAATAAAGCAGCGTAACCGCCCCCGTCGCCGTCCTCTTCGAGAACTCGCCTGCCTTCGTCGTCTCTGGCGCCCAAATCGTCTTCTCGATGGCAATTCGCCCAATTCAGGAAATGCATTCCCAGTTTGGACAAGCAGGGTCACATAGGAAGCGAGGAGACCACCATCCTTATCCTCGACTGGGCGAAATTATAATCAATTTTATCATCCAAACAGAGCAAGTTGTGAAATTTAGGCAAGCGCCGATGAGCAAGTAGAAAATGCCTTCCTTAACCGTGCCTGCACTGTTATGCCATCACGATGGCCTTAAAGCCTTTCAGTATAATGCTCAATCCGCCATGGGTGGTTCTGCTACCATTCCCCTTCCGATGGCTCGCCGCCCCTCCAAGTCGTCCTCCTCCTCCTCCTGCATCTCTCGCGTCCTCGTCGTCTTCGCCGCTGCCGCCGTCCTCCTCGTTGTTTTATACGGCATATACTCCTCTTTCTCAGCCAACTTCTCCTCTTCCGTCTATGAACAACGTTCTCGAGTCCCCTTGCGCCGCCGCGGTCGCCTTCCGGACGCTACCTTCTACGACGACCCCTCTCTCTCCTACCTGATCGGCCGCCCGGTCGACGACTGGGACGCGAAGAGGCGGGAGTGGCGCCGCCTCAACCCCCACCTCGCTGTCGGCCGCGAGCGGATTTTGATGGTGAGCGGGTCCCAGGCGGGCCCGTGCCGCAACCCGGTGGGGGACCACCTCCTGCTGCGCCTGTTCAAGAACAAGGCCGATTACTGCCGCCGCCACGGCATCGAGCTGCTCTACAACACGGCGCTGCTCCACCCCAAAATGGGCTCCTATTGGGCCAAGATACCGGTGATCCGAGCAACCATGCTGGCCCACCCCGAGGCAGAATGGATATGGTGGGTTGACTCCGACGCCGCCTTCACCGACATGGACTTTGAGCTTCCCATGAGTCGGTACAGCTCCCACAACATGGTCGTCCATGGCTGGGCCCACCTGATCTACGAGGAGCGGAGCTGGGTCAGCCTCAACGCCGGCGTCTTCCTCATCCGCAACTGCCAGTGGTCGCTCGACTTCATGGCAGAGTGGGCCTCCATGGGCCCCACCTCCCCCGACTACGCTCGCTGGGGCAAGATCCTCAAGGACGAGTTGAAGGACAAGGTATCGTAATTTCCAAACTAAATTTACGGATCGATAAAAATTAAAAAAAGAAAAATAAATTTGGCCGGATCGATCAGCTGTACAGCGAGGCGGACGACCAGTCGGTGCTCGTGTACATCCTCCTGAAGCAGAAGGAGCGGTGGGGCGACAAGATCTACCTGGAGAGCGAGTTCGACTTCGAGAGCTACTGGCTGGGGACGGTGGGGCGGCTGGAGGAGTTCGACCGGGCTTACACAGCAGTGGAGCAGCGGGAGGAAGTGCTGCGGCGGAGGCACGCGGAGGCGACGAGCAGGGCGTACGGGCGGATGCGGGAGGAGCGCATGGGGGCGGAGAAGCGGCGACGCCCGTTGATCACTCACTTCACCGGCTGCCAGCCCTGCAGCGGGGACCACAACGAGATGTACACCGCGGAGAGCTGCTTGGAAGGGATGCAGCGCGCGCTGCATTTCGCCGACAACCAGGTGCTCCGCGACTACGGCTTCCGCCACGCCGACTTCCTCAGCGCCGACGTCGTCCCTCTGCCATTCGATTACCCTGCCACATACTAAACAAAAATGTGGTACCAGCGAGCGAGACGGATTTGTTTTCAGGTTTGATCGAGAATAGAATGTTCGTGGTTTATAATTCTTGATCACGCCTCGATTGCTCCAATTTCCAACCAATTTTATATTTTATATTTCAAAAATTACAAATGGTGGATTCGATCCGGAAAAAAGCCCAACAAGCTAAGGCCCAATTGGTCGCAATTAAGTTTTGTCATAATTGAGACGTCGACACTCGTATCTGCAACAGAATATTCACGAACGATTTCAAGTTTGCACTTTTTTTTTTGGAGAAAAAGAAATTGAAATTTATTTATTAAATACTTCTTCATGACAGCCAAGAAAGCCTTTATAAATAATAGAATTATATAAACATGTCTAGGTGCCTTGAAATATTTAGGGGTCGTCAATTGACCATATTGTAGTTTTCTATTATTTTATACATATCTTGTGAGGCATTTAACCTAATTTACTTTCCTAATATTTCAGATTTAGTTAAGACTTTTGAATTATGATATATAATTGTAGGAAATTAATTGATGGTACATAATATTTGCCCACTAGAAAAGAGATTAAGTAACATGATGCTATCTTACTTTTTGGCTTAGCATTTGCCGTTTGGAATCATTTTTTTGGCAGGATAGAAATCTTCCTCCAAAGCTAGAGTTTGCAATCATTCAACTTTATGTTCAGTTATAGAATAATTTTTATTGCAGAAAAGAGATCTTAAGTTGTGGTTTATTTCATTCTTCAATTCCGTTATTCTTAACAAACCAAAAAAGTTGTCTTTTATGTTGGATATTTTTCATTACTTTGGGCTATGAAGATTTTGAGATTTGTTGGAAATTTTTATTATGTGTAAATAGAAAGTTGTACGAACACACATACTTTTTGCATTTATAAAAGTAAATGAAATTTATAATTTAAAGATAACTTTTAAATTCATACATCAGACTACTTTTAAATACTATAATTTAATTAAAGATAACAATTATATTATATTCCACAAATTGCATGATCAATTATACTAAGGAGTACTTAATTTACAATGCTCAATGTATTTATTATTTTTCAATATTTATCTAATAGTGAAATATATTAGTAACATCCATATTTTGATTTACATAAAAAAAATTATTTGATTTTTAACATTCATAATTAACTTTTCAAAAATAATTTGGGAGATGCTCTAATTAATTACACTAGCATTACTAGCTTTAAGATGAAAGCATTATCTGCATAGATCAATATACGTACATATTCACATATACATAGGCATGTAAGAATATATAGAAAGAGACACGTACATCCTTCGCCCTCGAATGCGTCCCATGATAGAACCCATGCAACCAAGGGACCCCTTCTCTATGATGATTGCTTCACATGGCTTGAGCTAGAGCTACCCTTGGCACATAATTTGCAAAAAGATGGGCAACTGCCCCCTCTCTAAAGCACCTCTTCGATCAAATCAATATATTATACAAGTCAATTCTTGGGATTGGTTAATATGATACAACTCCTTTCGCTGTTAACTCGAAGGAGAAAAGTAGCAGAGCAGAGCGGCAGATCAAATCAATGCATCCTAAGAATAGATCGATATTGAATTCTAGTTAGTGGTCACTTAGCTACCTCGGCCTCCAAATGGATGGGGCATTTAATTTGATGATCCAAAACTGGCTGGCTAGACTTCTTCAAGTTAAGAATCCAACACACAGCTTGCAGACCAATTATCTCCATGGTGAGCATGTGACCAGGTAAAGAATCATGGCCCCGAGCTCCGTTACGCGCGAGAGCAAGCAAACAGATTGGGCACGCACGCCATGGCCAACCGTACGTGCATGTTCATGCATGTTTAGACTGAAAAAGATCCTGCAGAGAGATTAGGTGGTTCTAATTAATTCAACACCCAATTCCGTGAAAATAATGATGACAACTAATTGAAATGTTTATTATGACATCTACATTCGGAAGAAATTGTGTACTAAATTCAATGTAGGACGTACCTTGCCATTTCATCCCTGGTAACCAGCTGTGTCTCGATCCAATTCACTCACTCTCCCTCCCTCCTTGTCATCTCATGATGGGACGGGAACGGCCCCTCATCATCTTTCCTTGTTTCCCGGAGGGAATAAATCACCCAAAGGAAAGGAAAGAAAAACCAAGTCTTCGGTCTTCTCTTAGCAAGTCATGCAACCTAGACATAGCTTGCTTTAGTTCAATAGTAGACAACGCCTATATAACGGAAGCCGTTTCAATTCCACCTTGTCTGATGACTCACAAATTAAATCCACTACGCGAGAAGAAAGGAGTCAAATTCTATTGACCATTAAAGTGACTGATTAATTATTTTGCCGGTGTAGATCAAAGTTTGCAGAAGAAATATATTTCCAGTGTAGCCATTGCAGTGCAAATTAAAGCTCCGTAATAACTCACGATTGGTAGTTCGATGTCTGCCTGCAGCATTATTGACCATGTCGATTGCAGGGGCACCGAGAATGAATGTTCTTTTGGAGCTCTATATTTTGTTTTAACAGTATGTGTAACTAAAACAAACGACTTAATATTGATACATCTAAATTACTAATCCAAATATCAAATAAAGACTATACTAACTGAATTGTCAAAAAAAAAAAAAGGAGTGAAATAACTGGTTCAGACAAGAGAATTGACTTGCAGCATGACACATGCTCTTTCATTACTCCATAACACTGACCGGAGTTAAAGTGTCAGGTTACACACGAGGGAAGTGATGAAAAGGAATTGGGATGGAAGAGAGTTTCACAGGTCTTATTTGGGCCTTCAATGACCTGTGTTATGAAGAATATAATATTTATATGAAGGAGTGAGAATCATTTAAATGGGTCCTCTTTGTAATCGGAGGCAACAGTAAGATGGAGGGTTGCGTCCGTAGAGATAGTAATAGGAGGCGTCTCACCTCCTCAACGCCAATATTTGCTCCGTTCACGGGATTTTAAAAGCGAATAATGAAACCCGGCGTGGAGAGGTACGCTTTGCCTCGCTGTATTGCATGTGAGGCCGTTTTGGCTCCATTCCTTCTACGGGATGAGAGAGAAGCAAAGATTTCGATAGAAGCAGAGCATGAGATGAGATCAGAGTGAGTGTATTCATGAGTGAGACACCTCTTCTCTCTCTGTCCCTAAATCTATGTGGTATAGTGTTGTAGTCTCACTCACTGTCCTTCAAGTCCAAGCTCACCAAGAAAGCCTCCGTTGCCCAACTGGCAGTTTTAATTTTTCATGTGCACCGAGGAAAGCAGGGTGGTGGGAAGAAAGAATGGCATAAGGACAAAACTAGTCTCCGGTTCGGTTCTCATGCTCTTCATTTCATCTCTTTCTCCGCTTCTCTTCTCCCCCGCTCTCCTTCCGACTGCTTCTCACCACCACTCCTACGACACTGACGGACACATAATATAGAAACTGCAAATACTACTGGGTAGAGATCAAATACCCGATCATGCTGGGGGAGGAGGAGCTAGATGTCAGCTCAGAGTGCAGCAGTGGATGCCAATCGGGTTGGACAGCTTACTTAGACCACTCCTCCTGTGGCTCCTCTCTGTCTCTAGAGTACAAGAAAGGTGATGACTCCTTGAAGGAGGAGGAGGAGGAAGAAGAAGAAGAAGACTTGTCCATGGTCTCTGATGCATCCTCTGGACCTCCTCACTTGCCTGAACAGGATGAGCTCTCCCTCCGCTGTTTCAACTCCAGCACTTGCTTCGAAGGAAATGGTTTGGCCAAGTGTGGTAGTGCCAAGAAGAGGCGAGTTGAGCCCGAACAGCAATGCCAGGAGCATTACTCTTCTCTGTTGGATGACACTGCCAGTTCACCTCTCTTCAGCCAACCCAAGGTATGTATGTAACTCTGGTTATGTTCCACTTCGCTTGCTCTCGTTGGTCACTAACCTCTTGGGGTTCACTCGTATTGCAGGCCATCTTCGCTGGCGAGGACAGCAGCAGCTACATGAAGACCCCCATTGAAGGGGATTTGGAGTTCTCTGGTGGCTTCTCAGCTACCCATTTCAAGGTACATATTTCTTTCTCCCATAAGCGCTCACTTCACAACGTCTGCCGGTGTTGCTTTTTGTGTTTTAATTGGTAGTCGAATATTGAGCAGACAAACAATACGACAGAAAAGCAAATGGGCTTCCTTCAATCCACTTCTCTAGCGAAGCCAAGACCTGCAAGACCAGTTAAGAGATTTCCATGATCTGCATTGTCTCATGTTAATAATAAATAAATCATGTTACGTGTGTGGTGTGTTCTGACTCATTCTCGTTTGCTTTGGTCTGTTCGGCTTCTATAGATGTCAAGGAAAGAAAGTGGAAAGAAGATTTGAAGAGATTGATCCTACATAGGCTACATTCCCTGCTCAGTAGAAGAATCAGAAGGATGAATCCAAGAGGTCTCAAAGAGATCTTGCTTAATTTTTTGTTCTCTCTCTCCCTGTCCCCTCTCCCCTCTCCCCTCTGTTATTTTTCTTGTGGCATGCCAATGTAGTTGGAAGCAAACAGTGGCATGTCAACGTAGTTGGAAGCAAACACCCTAAGCAACAGAGGAGGAAAGACAGAAATAAACAGTCCTCTGTTTTCTTTATTTTTTTTAACTTCGTTTTTTTTTTGTCATGAATGGAGGTAACCACATGAGACTTGGAGGTTTTGTTCAGTTATGGATCCATACTTACCATGATCTCGAAAGGTACCACTCCATGATCGTTCTCATTCAGCCCCATCTTCAACTTTCCACGAGCACTCCAAATAGAACATGCCCCCTGGTGGATCCACAACCTTCCAGCCTGCCATCACGTGATTAGAAAAATATCAGTTAACTAATTTATTTACTGCTACAATAAATTATGGTGGACAAGAAGAGTTACCATAGGATGTCACTTGTCAAACAGAAGTTACACTCATAGTCACAGCCATAGTCGCTTTCATTATCAGCGTGACAGAGGAATAAAACACTTACCCGTTGATGGGTGAGATGGAAGATTTAACTCCTGATGAATGTTAATGAATGATACATGTCACTCTCTTGCGAAAAAATGGAAAAAGGGGGAAAAGCTGAACGTTTCCTGCGACTAGGACTGCCTGCTGCTTTGTATCAAAAAGGACGCATGCATGACAAATTTATCCATAGTAGGCTTGATCCAACAACAAAGGACACGTGAAAGAGAAACATGGGTACCTTGTTTTGGCTTCAGTGCAATCTTTGTAGGATTCTTTTACTGTTTCCTGAAGGGCCCAAATTCTTTGAAATTTTCTTTCCTTTTCAAATTCTCTGAATAGATATCCAATTCAAAGCGATGGTAATACTAAAGCCTGAGTTTATTTCTCATTTGAGTGATCCTTTCTCAGAGATGGAGAATACAGTGGTCTTTTCTTCCCAGTAGACATAGTACAGGGATAAAACAATGTCTGTGTTTTTGAGGACAAAGTTCACAGGTGCTGCACCCTTTATCAGTCTAACCAAAGCCTAGGTTTACTTGGTTAATTTGAAGGAAAATTCCAACAAGATGCCCTTGAGCAAGTGCCAGACCCCATACGGGATACTTGTGAACTTTTAAATCTGAGATCCTTCCTTTAAATCTTCCATGCCCGGAGCATGTGGCTAATATAAATATAATGATCTCTCAACTCAATGAAGCTCAGTATCTTCGTGTCTCCCATTTTTTTTAAAGGTCTAGTGCCTCCAACACTGTCCCCTTTGGAACTGTCTCTGGCCATGTGTTCGTGCTACTATGTAATTAAATTAATTCTCCAGTCAATCATGCCCGTGGAGCACTTGGAGTTTGGAATGTTCACCCATTTCTTCTGTTGTTCTCCTCAGTTTCATTTTAAAATAATCTATCAGCGGAGAGAGAACATAAGACAACTAAACAAATGAGGGCCAATCTTGCTGCCGTCACCTACGTTGGATGAGGAACCGGGAGGTGTGGAATAAACCTCCCATGGTTTCCGATCACCATAACCTTCTCCTAAACTCTCTCCATCATAAATGGATTTGGTTGTGCCATTAAGTTCTTACCAGAGATGGCTTTCATTGCTCCATAGCGAGGGGGGAGGAGAGGATTGGGGAATGGCGAGGGTGTAGCATTTGCTTTGCATGTGTGCCCAACCATCACACTACTCTTCATGTGAGCACGTGCAGAGTCACACAGGCACATACTCTCACATGCGCACATGTGCACGTGCAATTAATGCGGCTTTCGATGCCGGTCTCACCTCAAACACAGGCCTCATGTGCACTAGGTCTGAGGCTCTTAGCTCCATAGACTCTTAATTCAAGACACAAGCACAAGAGGGAGTAACATGCTACCTTGGTAATCCCGATCACCTTCTCAGAGCGTGATAGTAGATTTACTGATTCTTGATCAACAGCAGCAATGGAAGGCAAATTCTTTTACCAGATTTATTCCATCTGAGACTGTTAAACCTGCATTCCTTTGAGTTTGTTGCATAAGAGATTCCCAGCCAGCCCCATGTAATCAATGCGCAAACCTGTTTAAAAAGCGAAAGTGAGGCTCTTGATGATCTATTCATCAGGGAGCAAATGAAAACTAAATAAAAACTACCATCTTGAAGTAACTTTAAGGAGTCTTTCCTACTCCAGAATCTTAAAATCACTAAAGAAGAATCCCCCAAAAGGACGGTCAATCAAGGTCTGGGATAACTTATAAGAAGAGGCATTATTAATGGAAACATCAACCCTTGAAAACAGTTTTCAAATCGACCATATATCAATAGGAAGTTTTTTTTTCTATTGAGCGAACTGTTCACTCCATCCTTTAGGAAATTTTTTCCTCAGTCTCTAGTTTGTCTTGCAATAATTTAACAGACTTAACAATCTGCCAAGCGCAAAATATAAGGACAGGACAAAATGGACCTGGCTGCAGAAAGTAATAAGAATGTCTAAGCAAATGAAGTTCGTCACAAGGATGCTGCTTTTGACTTAGTCCAGGGATCCCAACTTTATGACTGCTTTACTCATCATTATCCTCACCTTTATCAGCATCGCAGGCCACTCATCACGTGCTGGTTCTGGACCTCTGGTGTTCATTAGATAAATCACGCTAATCAAAAGCGAGTGGGATAAACCACATGTATTTTTCTCTGGTGACCATTTAGCAGAGTTCATCGCTGGAAAGGCAAGGCTATACTAAACATCTGAAAGCAATTACTTTCACTAAATTGATCTGGCCCAGGCTATTGATTAACGGGCCAATAATCAATAGGAGAATTTTGGGGAAAGCAAGAGAGAAAATAGTAGCTTCTCTTTGAACAAATATTTGGTTTTTAATTTCATACCTGAGGAACCATCTGACTTTCAAAGAGAGTCATGTTATGTCTTCTGATTCATCAATTAAATAACTTGGGCTCCACATCAACAGTGAAAATTACAGTATGGAGGCATTCTAGATAAATGCATTTGCTTTAATCTTGGCTATTTTGTATTTTAACTAGTCATCATGTTATAGTGGTAACTCATTTTTATTGAAAGAGTTTAGGGGGTCAGTCCACCAGGGGCTGAGGTATGCGGGATCAAACTATATTATAGGAAGTGAACCAAGAGTTCTTCTACACTAAGTTTCAGTGGAACAAAGTTTATAGTGGGAAAAGTTGTGAATACATATGTAATTTTTTTCCCCATTAATAAATAAATAAATCTTCTCTTTTATTCTCTTCCAAAAAGATTTGAGTCTCTTCTCTAAACAAATCATAAGTGATTAACTAGTAGGTGTGCAGTACCCAATATATGGCCCTAAAATGAATATAAATAAATTATAGTAAGGGCACAATTTAACTATATCCCTAAAATCAAGTCAATTCCACCTGTATATAATATAAGTTCCCAATATATGGCCCTAAAATCAATCTAAATTCCGCCTGTATATAATATAAGTTCCCG
>JBBMKF010458825.1:0-11582 GCA_037834155.1 Curcuma caesia | reverse complement strand
CTCGACGGCGATCGCACGCTTCTCCCGGAGCACTAGTTTTCCCCTCCCACTTCCGCCACCTGGGAAATGGCGGCGGCTGTGGCGGCGGCAACGAGAAGGGCTCTTGCCCCGTTATTATCCTCCCGCAACCGCAAATTGGTAACGAGCTCGAGTGCTCACATTATTTTTGTTGACAGACTCTGATTCCGGCCTCAATATCCTTGTTCTTTCATAAGTTCAGCAGGAATCGGTTCTCTCGATGAGTTGTTCTCGCTCGGGATGGCGAGGAGGTTGGTGTTTTCGATGTTGTTCTCCTGGTTAGTCTTCTATCGGCGCGAACTATTTTGGGACTAAATTAAGGGTTTCTCGGCCTTAGGGTTTGAGGAAGGAGCGTGTCGGAGGGAGTTCAGTAGCACTGCAGCTCCCGAGATGGGATCCGATGAGAAATTCGTGGATGAGATCCGGCATGCGTATGAGGAGGCGAAAAGAAGCTTTCTAAACATTCCCGTTGCGCTCAAGGAAATGCCCAAGATGGATCCAGAAGGCACGCCTTTTTCTCCCCCTTATCCGCGTGTTTCACAAGTTTTGGTTCGGAAAAGGGGAATGTTGGAACCTAACATTCTTTTTCCTATATTCTTGCGGTAACAGGCATCTATGTGAACAGGAATGTGAGGTTAGACGATATTGAAGTCTTCGGATTTGATTATGACTACACACTTGCGCATTACTCTGGAAACCTGCAAAATTTGATATACGACCTCGCCAAAAAACATCTTGTAAATGAGGTCTGTTAGTCAGCAGAACCTAATGCATACTTATTCTGTATCTGTTATAATTTGTGAGAATAACTCTTGATTTGTTGAATGTGATGCTCAGCTCCGGTATCCTGAGAGTTGTTTGCAGTTTGAATATGATCCAACGTTTCCAATCAGAGGACTGTGTTATGACAGGCTCAGAGGATGCCTTCTGAAGCTTGACTTTTTCGGGTCTATTGAAACAGATGGGTGCTTTTTTGGACGCCACAAGGTGACCTCTTTTGCCTTCTATATGATGATACTATGTTATAGTTTGCATAGTTAAAGAAGACTTAATTTTCAGGCTATACATGCCAGCAAAGTTAAGATAAGTTTGCAGTAATTCCACCTTAGGTAATCTCCCAATAGCTGTGTCAATGTTTGCTTGTTTATAAACGTTGTTATCCCTGTCAACATATATACACTAGGTCTAATCAAATATTTGAAGCCAACTAGTAAATTAGATAATTAACCAATTATGCTAATGTAGAAATTTGTAGCCAAGTGGATATTCTTCTGTTTACTTATTTGATCAGTTTGGTATTAGTACACTAAGGGCCATAACATTGATTATGTTTATATGTTTTACCTCATTGGATACTATTTTAGTGAATTTTCTATCAGCCTTTACCTTGACAAAGCTACAAAAAGTCCGTTTTAAAAAAATTTAAGATGTGTAAGTTATAATTGTTTTAGAAAAGCAACTTCTATATGCTGTGGAAAAATTTAATGCAAATGTTTGATAATGATATGACTGGTGGAACATAACCAGAAACTATATAATAGTTTGTATTTATATGTTGCTCTGTAGCTTATACTGTTATTTTATTTGCTATTTAGTTCTAGCAAAAAATAATTATTCTTTATGAACAATAGGTTAGTCAAAGAAACTTCACTTTAGTAGCACTCATTATTCTCTTTTCTCAACTTATGTTTAAAGGTTTTGTAATATTTTAATTCCTTAAGCACCTTTTCTAGCTGTTTGCAAATATAGGGAGGAATAAAAGATTAAATTGCTTAGTTTTGGACATAGCTGAATTTTTAACATTATGAACGTGCAAAATTTTGTTTTGATGATTAAAGGCTTTTTGAAAAAGGAGAAGCTCTTTGGTAGTTTCATGAAAATTGATTTTTTCCAAAAAGTGCTCTCTCTTTCAAGAGGCAACAATAGTAAATTAGTCTTGGTTCTATGTAAGTTTATGAGCAACTACCCTGCTCTGGCCTCCATGATTCAAAATTCCGAAATAGGGCCCATCTATTTGGTGTTTCCAAAATTATGTGAACCGTTTCAAATGAACATTACCACTCTCATTTGAACTGGGCTTGAAAGGGCCTGTATGATTAGACCGGTTCAATGTGCATGGGAAACACCTTCATGCGGTTCATGAGGTGCATGCTGCACCTCATCTCCTCCTCTGCTTCTTCCCATTTTGCCATTTGTGACCTTGACGACTTGACTTGGCTCTACTTTGCTGCGCCCTTCCTTCACTTCCTCCTGATGTTGTGATGTCACATGGTGAATGCCTTTGGCCGACGCATTGTTGTTGCTCCATGCAGTGCCTCCCCAACAAGAATATCTCTTGGTGAAACCCCCTTTTTGATGTTCTTCAACTTCAGTATCTACCTCATGCACTTTGCTAGTGAGGGTGAACTAGTCAGGATCCATGAGTTCCTTGACTCCGGCGGTGACAACTTCCAGGACATCTACAAGCGCAGTGCACTGCATGTTGCTGCTTGCCAGGGGCTCATCAATGTCGTTGAGCTGCCTGCTCCTCTGGAAGGGTGTGCAAGCTGATATCCCCGATTGGCGGGTCAACATGATAAGTCTTTCTATTCTTTGGTATTGTGGTGTTCTTCTTTCAAGATTGAATAATAGTGCCTTTCATGCCAACTGGCTAACTGCCACAATTAATGTGGCTAATATTTTTTCTACACTGATTTAACTTCTTCTTAAACCTACTTGATTTAATAGAGCATCACTGATCTGTCCTCTTAAAATATAATCAAGTTGAAAAGTGGTGATTAAAGGAAAAGGTAGAGATCAGTTTCATCAAAATTAAAAGGAACTAAAAGACAGATTGTAAAATAGTGATGAGTTTCTCGAGTCCCATTTGTTGATCTAAAATAGTTGATTCTGAGAATCTGAGTTTTTGTATGAAAAAAACCCTTTTGTTTGATATCAGGACAATGAACTAGATATATTCATTAGTTTTATCAGGGTAATGAACGAGATGTACCTTTGTATGAAAAAAACCTTTTTTCTTGTCATTTATCTATTTTTATCAGGGTAATGAGTGAGATATATTTAAACTCAATAAAAATGAATTCGACCTTAATTACATTCTTGATAATAATAGCCAATGTTTGTACACCCATGGGTATAGTTTTTAGATATAAGTGGAATAAATGTTTAATATTTTAATTAGATTTTAACCAAAATTCTCAGTATTAGATCTAAATTGCACCAAGCAATGAATATTACTGCAATATCATTAAAACATCTTGTTGGTTGTTAATCAGATTTCCATGGAGAAGATTAAGAAAATGTATGGCACTCGTCATATTGGTCGAGCCCAAGCACGAGTACTTGTTGGTTTGATGGACTTCTTTTGTTTTAGCGAGGTAAATCAAGTTTTTTTATGTATATTTTGTTCTCTTATTAGTCACAAATACGTGAAATGGTTTCTTTTAGTTGATGTCTGATTCCATAGTCTACTTGAGAGACAATTAAAAAAGGTATATATGGTGAGAGAATGACCTGAGCTAGATATTTGCTTTTATCAAGTGCTCATAAGCTTGTAAATTATTTATGCTGCTGCTAGTGTATCATTAAGATAGATCTTTTCTTCTCAATTATCAGTCATAACCAGTTTCTTCAGATTAGAGCAATAATTTCTTTTATATGGACTACTTTAGGAGTAAGTTGTGCATCCTAACTCTGCTAGAAAATATATGTCAGCGGTGCAATTCTACCACACTTTTTAACCACTTGTTTGTCTCACTGACTTGCTCTAAACTGTAATATTGACTCACTCTGATTTAGGTAAAAATTTTCCTGGTCTATCGGATTCTAATATCAAATATTTCTTCTTTTCTTTTGTAGGTATGCTTAATTGCCGATACCATACAACATTTTGTGGATGCCAAGCTAGATTTTGATCCTTCCAATGTCTATGAAGACATAAACCAGGCAATTCAGCATGTGCATAAAAGTGGCTTGCTCCATAAAGAGATTCTTTCTGATCCTACAAAGTATCTTGTGAAGAATGTAAGAGGAGTCTTGCTCTCGTAATTCTTTAGTGAGATTTCTTTCTTGGCTTTAAATGAGAGGTTGCTGCAGATCTATTTTTGCCTGATGCTTTGTCATAGTTGAGAGTATGAAATACATGTGTTCTGCAGAGTCAGCTTTTCTGCCTACTCAAGAAGTTGAAGGAGAAGGGGAAGAAGCTTTTCCTACTAACAAATTCTCCATACAGTTTTGTGGATGGAGGCATGCGATTTATGTTAGAGGTGCTTTTCAGTGTCTATATCACTTTTGTTTGAAGTAAAAGAGATGCCCAGACTAAGCTAGTTGATTTTTTAAAATATCTTTCTACAAAGGTTGAAATATTTTATAATGTATTTCTTGCTTAAACATGTGATTATATCAGAATTTTCATTGCGGTGTCTTATATTTTCTAGTTCTTATTATGCTTTTATTTTTGCTAATACCAACACTAATGTTCTGATTAGCCAATCTTTCTAGACTAACTCTTGGTTCTGCATTAATTGATTTTTTAGGATCCTTGTGTACATTGATGTGTCCTTATTCTCAGTTTTTGATTAAATAATTATTTTCACTCTGCATGTATTTAGGAAAACTCTCGTTTCATCTGATTTTATTTGTATTTAATTATCCACCTTATTTACTAGGACACTGGAGATGTGAGAAATTCTTGGAGGGAACTTTTTGATGTTGTGATTGCTAAGGCTAATAAGCCACACTTTTACACATCTGAACACCCATTTCGGTAATCTCGCTATACTTTGTATATAGCTTCCTATTCTTATTCAAGCAATATTACTTCAGTGCATAGCTTGATTTATTAATGTTGGATCATTGTAACAATTCTTCACTTATGTGAGATGTTTTTGCTTTGTGAATTTCAATTTTCATATCTTTTGGGGTACTTGAGGTAGTGCATTTCAAATATTATTAGTATGGTCAGTGGTGTGTGTACTGTGTTTACTAGGTACTAAAGTGACTAATAATTTTATAGTTCAATTCGACATCTGTTGAGACTGATACCTGATTCAAGACCAGTATTTTATCCTTTGCATCATCATATTGATGGTCACATCCTAATTATCTTAGTTACTGCTGCTCTTGATACACAGTTGTTGAATATGTTTAATTGCAAGTTGAAACATCAAAACTGCAAAAACCTTATTAAATCTCTTATATACTAGAAACATAAGATGGTACAATTGTTCTTGTTCAATTTGTCTAACATCTTTCATTCATGTAGATGCTATGACATAGCAAACGACACCTTGGCTTTTACGGCAGTGGACCAACTTCTCCCTGACCAAGTCTACTATCATGGTTGCCTGACATCATTTCTACAAATTACAAAGTGGAAAGGTCCTGAGGTAACATAGTTTCTTGTCTTTGGAACTCCTTGAACAGGATTTCAACACAATAAGCATAGATAGTTTCCTGAGAAGGACCAAAAAGGATTTGCTCAACTTTGCTTTGTTTTCTATCACTTTTATATGCATTTGATTTTTTTATGTCTGCAGCAGTTGATTTGCTGTTACCTTGCAGATTCTTTTGTATCTCATGCATGGAATATTTCATGCAATCATTTGTGCATTATTCATGATGTCAATGTCTGAATGTCTCTCTAAGTTATTTCAATTAAGTTATAACCTACCTTTCTGACAAATCTTTGCGAATCATATTCCAAGTACAGCAAACAAAAAGGATTTGCAACTACAACAATATGTTTTTTTATGTCAATTAATTTTCTAATGAATTCTTAAGTGCGGATAATGCTTGTGTGGATTGAAAATAGTTTATTGCAAAACATGTCATGTTCCAACACAAGTTCATGCATTACATCATTTGGATCTGAATACTGTTATTAAGTACAATATGAATGGGTGGTAGAGAAATTCTTAAGATGCATTTTCAAATTCAAACTTTGGTAAGAATAATCTGTTGAACTTGTCTAAATTGAAAATGATTTATTGTAAAACAGGTCATGTGTTGCTACAATTTTCATTTATAACTTCATTTAGATCTGACATTGTTATAAGTACAATATAAATGGGTGGTAGAGAAACTCTTCATACGCATTTTCAATTTCAGAGTTTGTGAACAATACTCTGTTGGACTCTTGTTATTAAAACGTTTTGTGCAATAGCTTAAGCATGATTCTTCAGGTTCATGTAATTTTTTAATAGCAAAATGATTTGGTTTATGTATAGGTGATATATTTTGGTGATCACTTGTTTAGTGACTTGAGAGGACCTTCAAAAGCTGGTTGGCGTACTGCTGCTATCATTCATGAACTTGAGGTTTGAAATTTTTAAATTAAAGAATATTTGATCCTCATGTAGTACATGGTTATAATCAATGGCATATTTGTGTTCAAGTAACACCCTTGTACATGGTTATTATCAATGGCATATTTGTATTCAAGTAACACTAGTGTAGGCTGTGTTTGTGTTTGTTGTCTAAGGTCTGTTTGAGTTGCTAATTTATCTTGTTTGGTTAAAGAATAATGGTGGAATATATTCAAAAGAGACCTGAACTAACTTCTATGCATTAGATAACATCTGGTAATGCCACATGGGAGAATCTTTATGACCAGAACATTTGATAATACCACATATGTTAAACGCACTTGTCACTTATTCAGTGTTCTGTAATAATTCGGTGCTAGTTAAACCCTTTTTTGTGTATGCTTTAGTAGCCCCAAATAGTTGTGAGAAGGTTGACACAGGATATATATTTTTTTATCATCTGAATATGCAAATAACCACTCATTTGCTTTGCTTAACCTTCGATGATATTGTGACAACGTAAGTGTTTCATATGTCTGTGACCCAAGGCACACTACTTGAGACTTTGGAGGATGCAAATACTCAAATTTGGAATTATGTTACTCGTGATTTCTCAAGGATGCTTGGTCAAAACTAAATAATGTGGGACATAATTATTGTGTGTTTTGACTTGATTCTCTATTATTCATGCCATATAGTTCTTGGACACCACTATTTATGGCATTGCAAATATTTCTCCTAGTTCATCAAAAATGGATTAAAATGGTCAAATTTTTATATTTGCACTATCAAAATGAATTTTTTGATTTTCCAGTGTATTTTCTGTAAAAGCCATTGTTGTACTAATATTATAATATTTCAGACGGAAATATCTTGAATGGCTGTCTTTGTTCTAACTTGGTCATGATTTGCATCATTTCTATGTATATTTCCATGTGTGTTTGCTGGAGGACCAACCATTAATATAAAGGTTTTTTTGTCAGCTCAGAACCTGCATTTTTACATCATGATAAAATTACTGGTGGCTTTTTATATCTATGTTTGGTAAAGTTGTCAAGTTTTTCAAATGAATTGTGCAACTTGAGTTGGCTAATAAATATTTCTGTTCTTCAGAATGAAATAAAGATTCAAAATGGCGAGAGATACCGAGCTTATCAGGTAATGAGCATCTGCAAAATCTTCTTATCTTGTTGTGCATTCTTGGACTTATGTTTATCTGTTTTTTGTGCTTCTTGCGATTGCTCCATAGTCTTAACATTATCAAATATGACTGCCACTCCTTGTAAACATCACTACGTTCTTTCACCTGCCGATTTTCCTGGCCTATCAACTCCTGAACAGGAAGTTACTTGTTGACATTTACTAGTGTTATATTATATCTTATCCCAGTGTTCGTCTTGAATTAATTCATTGCTCTAATTTAATGGACCTTCAGTGCAGAAATGTGTTCTTTCTATTAATTTTGTGGATAACCAGCCAAAACATTTGCTTATGAAAATCTGAATTTGTTTTTACAGGCAAAGTTTCATATAATTGAGGAACTGCTTGGCAAACTTTATGCCGCAGTGGTTAGCGGTGAGCGAGGACATGATTACCGCAGACTAGTGCAAGAACTTAATGCGGAAAGGCAACATTGTAGATCCACAATGCGTAGCCTGTTCAATAGTGGCTTCGGAGCAACATTTCTTACCGACACGGGTCAGGAATCTGCATTCTCGTACCACATCCATCAATACGCTGATATATATACAAGTAAACCTGAAAATTTCTTGTCTTGCTCTCTCGAGTCATGGCTACATGTGCCCTATGACATAAAGATTATGCCACATCACGTGAAGGTAACACTCGGTTTCAAGAATCTCTATTTTCTGCTAAAACAATCTTTCTTATTCGTCTTTCTCGCAGGTACCATCAAGTCTGTTGAAATCGCAGTAGCAATTATTGTTTGTTTTCGATTCACTCTAGATGGAATTTTCATGCATGATCGAGCATGTAACTTCCACATGTAGCAATATTTTCAGATAAGATTTATCCCCTCGAAATTAGTTAGTGGGGAGGGAATTTTTTCTTGCAAATACTTCCCTGTAGCACTTATAACTGGAATTATCATACTGGAGCTTGTGAATGGCAACTTCCTTTGTTTTTTCCTCTTCGTTTCTCGTAATAAGTAGAAGCGATTGTACCGGTGGAATCTTGGGCTGCAGACTTGAGTCATCGCACATTGCTATCATTGTAGGGTTTGATTGAATACGGGTCAAGTCAGTTCTAAACTTTTAAGCAACAAAATTCTGTTCTTGGTCATCATCACAATTGCATGGTATGTCATGTAAAGTTTTAATGTATTTGATTAAAAGATGTCCCTACTTATTAGACTTATTAAAAGATTTTTTTTAATGTTAATATAGCTCTTTTATTTTAAAATTATTTTTATTTAAATATTATTGAGTAATTGTTACAATGTGTAATTTTTTTTCCAAAAATTTTAATGTGATTAAAAATAATATATGATGCACTTTTATATAAAAATTATTTTATCAACTTGATCAATGTTAAGTGATCTTGATTAAAATCATTTTAAAAGATCAAAATTATTATAAAAAATTAAAGTTAAATTTAATGATTGTTATAACAATTGCAGTTAATTCTAATTCTGAATAAAAATATATTTGAATTTTAAAAATTTACAAGCATTAGTAAGAATATTATGAAATCAATCATATTTGAATTCAGAACTATAAAACGCTGAATAAGAATTTTTTATAAAATATTAAATTAAATATATATTAAAGCGATTATAGTAAGTAATAAATTTATTTATAATTAATAACTACCAATATTGAAAAAAATGAACAAATTGACTATTTTAGAAACTATTAATACCATATAATTAAATAAAAATTAATTTAAGATGGGTGCGAATTGATTTTGTTTATATAAGGGTGCGAATTGATTTTGTTTATATAACTAATTTCCTTCTTCTTGTTTTTTCCTTATCATTTCTTTGAACCATGAAGGTGAAGCTCATCTCTGTTCTAATCGTCCTTCTCTCCATCGTCTTCATTCTTTACTTCGCCATGCACCTCGATGACGTTCTCACAATAGCCTCCGTCTCTGAGTTAACGGATACGCCGTTACTCCCTA
The DNA here is from genome assembly GCA_037834155.1 of Curcuma caesia. NCBI lineage: Eukaryota > Viridiplantae > Streptophyta > Magnoliopsida > Zingiberales > Zingiberaceae > Curcuma > Curcuma caesia. The sequence goes on along the minus strand of JBBMKF010458825.1, from coordinate 2,118 downwards.
CCGTTCGCGTGCTCCTCGGCGTCATCACCGTGCCTGATGCCTACGAGCGGCGCGGCATCGTTCGCAATGCCTACCTTCTCCAACAGTCGTCGTCGAACAACAACGTCGACGATGGCAATGGCGTCGTCGATGTCCGATTTGTGTTATGCAATTTGAGGACGGAGGAGGAGCGAGTGCTAGTGGCGATGGAGATGCTGGTGTTCAACGACATCATCATCCTCAATTGCACCGAGAACATGAACGAGGGAAAGATGTACACCTATTTCTCTAGCCTTCCCTCTCTGTTCGGCACCGGTAAGTACGACTACGTCGCGAAGACCGACGACGACACTTACTTCCGACTCGATAACTTGATTCAAACACTCATCAAAGCACCCAAGGAAGAGGTGTACTTGGGGCTTTTAGTCCCACATGTGGAAGCGATAGAGTTCATGTCGGGAATGGGCTATATATTATCGTGGGACATAGTGGAGTGGATCTCGACGTCAGAGATGGCTCGGAACCACACGGTGGGCGCCGAGGACGTCGTCACGGCTAGGTGGCTCGAGGCCGGTGGGCGAGGAAAAAACAAGATGGACGTGAAGCCGAGAATGTATGACTTTCCGGAGGAGCCATTTACATGGTTTCGCCACGGCTTCATTCCTGATACCCTCGCTGTGCATAAGCTCAAGGACAGAACTCGCTGGACCAAAACGCTGCGCTACTTCAACGTTACGATTTAGTACTACTCTACTCTCTCTTATTTATATATATATATATATCATATTATTTATTTGAATTTATTATTAAATCTTTTCTCTTAGAAAATCAAAATATTTATTTTTGAGCATGTCTTAACGCACTTTGACTACCTCTATCTAAACTCACCTACTTCCTCAAGCTTGGGTACGAATCTCTCAATGAACTTACGTCCTAATGAGTAATGACAACGACGATTTTTCCGATCTCTCTATCTCTCCTTTAGAGTTAATTCTCTGCTGTCGAAGCAACAGTTTGCAGTCTTTTGAGATATCCACCCACCTCCACGCACACAGCCTTCCCATTTACTCCTTCCTTGCGCACTGTGCACCTCACCAGTGCATAGCAACTTGCAGCAGTTTGGAGTGTACGTTCATCCACTCAATCATCTTTACCTACTGAATTTTTTTTTTTTTTAAAAAAGAAATTGATTCAAACAAAATGGTAAAATAATATTTAGGTGAGGTGCAATCATTCATCACCATCAAGAAGCTTGAATAATAAAATTATTAAATTAATAAATAAAGATGGAATTTTTGTGAATTTAAGATAATGTCTTTCTTTTTCATATAGTTGATTATAAAATCGATGACGGATATCATTTTTTTTATTGAAAATGGATGACTGATCCTCACACATCAAAGCCTCTTTGTCCTCATTATTGCCTCCTAGCAAAATCAAACGTCAACACAACACATGCACCTTTCCTTCTCACTCTTAAGCAACCACACACACCATGCATGCCCCCTTGCTCACTACTTTAAAGCCTTGACATGTGGCATCACCCCTTAGCCTCCTCAGTCTCATCCCCCCCCCTCACCTCACCTTCCTCTCGTCTCTCTGACTCTACTCCTCCAGTTGCACGTTCAGTATCATCCAACAATTCTCACCGATCGAGCTAACTAAGGGCGATGAGCAGGCTCGAGGGGCACAGCCATGATTCGCAGCTGAGCTTGTCAGCCACCGCCGCCGCCGCCGATGATGTCGCCTCGAAGATCGTCCCGCCGGTGACTGTCGTCCTCGAGGGGCGATGCATCTGCCACCGCATTCGCCTAGACGAGCACTCGGATTACGAGAGCTTGGCCAAGGCTTTGCACCGTATGTTCGTCGTGGACGTGGACGTGAACGAGAGCTACGGGCGTGGGCATGAAGAGGGGGAAGGGCTTGACCTCTCCAACGCAGTCCCTGGCCATGTGGTGGCATATGAGGACATGGAGGATGACCTTCTCCTTGTGGGGGATCTTCAATGGAAGTGAGTCAACTCTCATTTTATTAAAAAATAAAAAATATTAATCGATTTTATTTGATTTGATTAATGGTAAAATGCATGGTTTCTTTTAGTGATTTCGTAAGGGTGGCCAAGAGAATACGAATTATCCC
>JBBMKF010458796.1:0-11583 GCA_037834155.1 Curcuma caesia | reverse complement strand
GTTAACTTAATCGAACGAACTCAAACGAACTTTTTTTTCGAGTCAAGACTTGAATAGCTCGTGAGCAGCTTGGCTCGTTTACACCCCTAATTACTGGCGATTATTGATAATTTTGTGAGTGCACGATTGGAGTCCTATGTAATATGTTATGGGAAGATTCGTAATCAAGGACGTTCCCAAAGTGAGTACATGGTTAAAGTCTTGTGAAATATGCAAGGTGTATCTACTCAACTGCAATTGTATACAATCCTCGGAATATCTCTACCCAAGTGGGTCATGTTCTTGGTCGGGTCATGCTAGGGTGTATCATGTGTTCCCCCCACCTAGTCGGGCCGCGGAAGGATTGACAAGGCCTGATGGAGGGTGTAATGGTTGTTTAAATGTAGTCGAGATAAGTACTCAACAACTAAATGTAGTCGACTAGTTCCCTCCATATCCATCATATCGCAATCCTTCGCTGTGGGTGAGATCTCAACTCATTGAATCGGATTAAGATAATCGACCCATTGACTCGATTAGGATTTCAAGCCTTTAAGCAGGCCTAATTCTTGTTGCCTCAATTAGAATGTTAGGTATGTTATTTAATATTAAGAGATTATTCACCATATATTTTCTTCAAGCTTCTTCATGAAAATTATTTTAATCTTAATATTATAAAAATATCTACATATTCTATCCCAACTGTCTATTTCCTTCGTATGTAAACATTCAAAAAAACTAGAGAGCTCTCTGTACTTATTAATCTCTCAAGTTAGGCTTGCCTAGCACCTCTATGAGATTGATATTAAACCTAAATTTTCATCATCTAATACATAAGCATTGTGCAATGCTTATAAGCAAATATTTTTTTTAATCTAGTTATTCAGTTCTTTGAACTAACTAATCTTAGAATTGACTGATTCGATCTCACGAAAATTTTCATCGATCATCAGGATAAATTAAGAAGCGCAAACGGTACATCGCTCCACAACTAGTGTCCAGAGTTGTCTTTGTAGGATCGAAATATGCAATAGAGGAGGTGAATATCACTCGTTGAAAACCTCTTTTCTTTTATAAAACCAAAGTCAAAGATACACAGTAGAAAACTAAAACAAGATAAGACTCGGGCGGTTACTTGGTTCATAATCCAACGACTACTATTATAAGGTCCACGATCCCTTAGACCGTTTTCGAATAGACAATTACTAATGCTCTCCTTTCTGAAAACTTTCGAAGGAGGAAAGCTTGCACAAAATTAGAGGACTAACGCAAGTATGTAAATAATATACCGACAACGTAGGATACAGTATTTCATCATAGATTGTTGGAAAGCCTCTCAGCATAGCAATAGTAGTACTTGCATGAATAGAGCAGTAGGAAGGAGAGATCGATGAGAAGTTAATTGCTGAGTCTTAGATCCCAAGGCTTCTTTTATAGCATTCATTCGATCGATTGAAAACCCATTAGTCGAATAATCCTTTCGGTCAATTGAACCTCCTATCAGGCAACTGGTCCCTTATCTTTCCTTGCTAGCTCCAATCTGATCAGATCAATCTCTTGAAATCTGCTTTTTCGATCAACCAAACATCCCATCAGTTGACTCGACCCCAGAATTTCCTTACTGTTTAATCTGATCGTATCTGATCTGTACTTTGCATACTTGTTTAGTCGATTGATCCTCCTGATCAATCGACTGGAACTTTATTTTCATTTGGACTTGATCACAATCCTTGTTGTGCTTATCTTCTCAGAATCGGTCAACCGAACCCTTCGATCAATCCAAATTTTATTTTTCTGTAAAACAAAGTTAGCACAATAAAAATAACAATAATATATCTGCAAAATAGAGTTAGACATATATACATGAATCAATCTTAACAGTTGAGACAATTTGATCTCGACATAGAAATTTCTATTGATTTCTTAGTCGAATCAACGCATAAGGTCGTCCCAATTGGGACACATCCTCACTGTCTTCCATAATGAAAGACCTCTTCAGGACTTACCTTAACTTACTCACCAAACATCTAGTCTAGCTGACCCGTTTGGACTTCTCCTTCTACTTAGTGTCCAATCGACCTGATCCACTAAGACTTTCCTGCAATAGTAAATTAGTATAATAACAATAATAATAATGAAAAATAGTGTTAGCAACACTATACTTTATTTGACCAAAATCCGATGGTCTGGTGGACCATGTGCGGTCGATCGGAAACCTTGTTTCTATCACACTTACTTGGAGTTCATTCCTCCAAGCCTTTTCACTATTTAAGGTTTACTCCCTTAAGATTTTTCTTTTGGTTGGAATTCACTCATGCAAGACTTCTCACTACCTATTATTTACTCCTGTAGGATTTTCTTTTGCTTAGAGTTCACTTGCAAGACTTCTCACTATCTAAAATTTACTCCCATAAAATTTTCCTCTTACTAAGAGTTCACTTAACTTCTCACTACCTAAGATTCACTCCCCTAAAGTTTTCTTTTGTTAAGCATCTAGTCACCCTTGATCTGTTTGGATTTTCTCTTTGCTAATCATTCGATCAACCTTGACTTAATTAGACTTCTCTTTGTTAGTCATCCAATCAACTTTGACCTAACTAGACTTCTTATTTGACTAGGTCAACCTTAACTATATTCTATTAAATATTTTATCAAACAAACATCAAAACCCTAGAAATCGATTGCATCAGGTCTTTCCACTGAAGGAAATTAATCTGTTGTGCATCGTAGCAAGAAATCAATCCATAGATACCTAATTAATTACGGGAGTGTCTTGAACCGTAGCCTCAACGGCATGCTTATGAGCATTGAACCTTAAGACCTTAGAAAACCAATCTAGTGCATTAAAGGAGCAGCGCTCACACTACAAATGCAACAAAACAAAGTTAATAAAATGGATGATATTGAAGCTTACGTTGCTAATTTAGAGCAAGATATCTCTAAGGACAATCCACCACAAAGGAGATTAGTATTACTAGCTTGGAAGAAGAAATCTATATAGTAAAATTCATTATTAGAGGTCTCATTAACTGTCTATATGCCAGGCAACAATAAAAAAGACATTCTTTTTATTGGAATCATAAAGGAACGCTTCCTTTTTTTAATCAAAAAAATCCTCCACCCCACTAATCCCTATAAAATGACACAGATGCTTTCAAGTATATTGTTCAGCATTATTATCTCCTATCACCTGAATCGGTCGAGCGGTTATAATAGCTACGAAATTATAACTCCTACAATATATACTTAACCTCTTCAAAAATATTTATGTTATAACAACTACAATTTCGTTTGCTAAAATATGAATTCGACCTGTTCATTTAATATTCACATTATAGTAGCTACGATTTAGTAGTTACTGCAACACATATTTAATATGTTTAAAATATTTATGTTATAATAGTTATGATTTATTAGCTATAACAATACAGATTCGACTTGTTCACTTAACAGTTACGAAATTGTAATTGCTACAATTCAAATTTATTCTATTCAATAATATCTTAATTGTAGCAATTACGAAATTATAGCTGTTATAACATTTGTAGCAACTACGATTTCGTAGTTGCTACAACACACCCGACCGATTGAGAATTTAATATGTATGACAGAAAATAATAATGCTAAATAATATACTTAAGAGTAACTGCGTCATTTTATCAGAGAGGCTGATGGGGTGAATGACCTTTTAATTAAAAAAAAATAAGGGAAGCTCAGATGATTCTTTAATTTTTACCCAAGAAGGTCATCTCCAATTGCAAGAAGGTCATCTACCATGTGAATTTGCAAGAGTTCACTAAACTCGGGGCATTTGTGAAGGGAGTGATGGAACTTTGTATCTTCCATGTAAACATAGTCAAGGCTTAAGAAAGATTTTAAGCACTCTTTATCCTCTTCCCTCTTCCCTCTCAACTTTATAGAGATAAATTATCTAAGTGTTACACTTTTAGATTGTGCTAAAATAAACCTGTGAAACTACTTGAGTTGATCAAAATAAATTTAAAAAAAACTTAAACAAAGGGATAGTTAGCCAATATTGGCCCGAAGAATTTCCATCAGAAGCTAGCCTCTTACCAGGATGCATAGATGCATTTTTTCGCACCACCAAATGAGACTGCAGCTAAACTCGTCGAGCATCATAATGTGGGTAAGATCATCAGGGATTGCTAGTGGATCTAATCTAAATATCTTAACATAAGGTCATGTAGGAAGGGGCTGCTTCAAGAATTGCTGCAACCCATAAACATTTCAACTCAAACAACGTTCGATATGCAACACTGTACATGCAGTAGTGAACGATCTTGCCTTTTAATTTCTTTTGACTGTGGAGTATGCTCTTCCGGAACTACTTTCGCCTAGCGACACCGATGCTAATGACTTGGAAGCCCAAGCTTTTGCATTCATTGCACCTTCCTGCAAATTGCTTTGCTTCAACGGATACAACCTACTGCAGCCCTGCTTTGCTTGTTCCAGGTATGCCTTGAAAGAATTCCATATGTTCCTCAAGCTTGCATATCGCATCTGCCGCCTCCAAGCTCTCTGGAAACAAGCGTTAAGGCTTGGAAGGAAGCGATGAAGAAGCCGCATTAACAGGAAGCAACTTGCGAGTGCCAGATAACCATCCTGCTGCAGCAATTTCTCTGGTGATTTTGCCCATGAGAATGGGCAGTTTTCGTGTGCATCTTCCATGGATTCAGAAACTCTCGGTGAGTCCATAATTTCATCCAGGGGTATCAGTTTTGCCGATGGATCAACACCTGACAATAAAACGAGATAATAAGTATCATTTTTTCTCGGGGAATATGTTTGCAATCTACAAATTGATGATTGATTCCCATGTCCTAAACAAAGTCCAGAACAAGCATCCTTGATGTATGATTGTGAAACTTGATCTACCATTTCAGGCTACTGAATATTCAGTCGATATCCAGACAATTTTCTCAATCACCAGGTAAATTCTATTATTGTCCAATATTCAATATAATAACGAAATGAAGCAATTTATTGTTTACATAAATTGTCGAACAAAACAATTCTAAAACACACAGCTGTCATGGAAAGAGTTGTAGATTTTGCAATTAAGTAATTAAGGATATAGAATACCTGTGACATGATTGTAAAACGCAACAAGGGAATTCTTGTTGCGTGGACCACGATAACGGACAATCATGGTGGAATTCAGCAGAAGAATGGTCGGAAAACCATGCACTCCATGCTTCGAGAGTATGCTGTAGTGGACAAGTTTCAGATATCATCACCACATAAACATGATTACTTTTGAGGAATCTTGTCATGATACAAACTTCTTAATTTACCTTGGCCTGATAACAGATTCTTCAAATGCAAAATGATGAACAGCTGGAAACCAATCAGACAAGATGTGGAAATTTGGACGGAAGACTTTAGAAAAAGGACACCAGGATGCATAAAAGAGCAGAGCTACATAGCTGTCTCTGTTTGTCTGCACAATGCTAAATGCCCGCTGCAAAGCAGCTTCATCACCCTACGCATAGAATAGAGAAAAACATATAAAGATCATTGCAAATAAGACAATTAATAAAGTTTAGGTTCTATTAAATCGATTAGAAGTACTTTCATATTTTAACAAGGGCTGTCACACAACACTTTTGGACCACACAAATCAACCGAACCAGTGGACAAGTAAACATTACCACAAAGCAACACACCCAACAGCCCACCAACTTACAGATTTTTAAAATCAATTGAGAAGGATTAAACTCTGAAGCAACAAATGGAAAGAGCATACAGGAATCCACAACATCAAATAAAGAAGAGTAAGTCTAAGAAAGCACCAAACCATTATAAGAGCTAAAGAGCAATAAGGCGACAGTTTTCCTGCAAAAACCAAAACATACAAGTCTCCAAGTGATCTTGAAACATCACTAGGGTCCTTATCTAGAGTTCATGTAGATAACTCACACATGGTGCTGCTTGAACACAAGCCAAATTGAAGTTAAGATGCCATCGATACAGAACTAATAACCAGTGTGGAATGAATCTTCTCACATTCTTTCTCTGCTACAAACTACTAGATATTTTAAATGCATGAGCTTTGAATGTTCTTACTTATATCAAGTAGCTAAAAACTATAAAAAGATCATAAATCTTGAGAGTTTTAGCACTGAATTTCAGATGGCAAACATGAAACACATTCAACAAGCAAGTGGAAAAAAAAGGTGAGATATAAAATAAAGGTAATTGATGCATCTAGGAAATTCAACAAACAAAATAATCCAATTTACAAAATTTTATGTTTTCAATTAGAATCTCTAAATCAGCTAATCTACTCTTATCAGGAACCCTGAAACACATGATTTCATGGCTTGACCTCTATTTAAAGATAGCAAATCCATAGACCAAATCCATGTTATATTTGAGTTAAATCAAAAGATTTTCTGAAACCTGTTATTCAAAAAGGGCATACCTGATTTCCTCTTCCATAACCCCTCATGATCCCCACCCCATCGTGGCATCCCAGCCCCACAATCCAAAGATGGCACCACGACCCAGGGAAGGCACCGTGATCCATAGAATGTGTTGTTTTGCTTCCTTTATCCCCTAATACAAGTGTAAAGAAGAATAAGTCCTTCTCAAGTAGTTGTGATCACCACACCTTGTAATCCAAAGGCTCATAAATTCCTCATGATCTGTTTCCATATAACATAGCCATCATTGTGACTAAGCTTGTCTCTATCCAAATAAATTCCTAGCGCATGCTTCTTCCTTTTGTCTGCTTACCAACATTCCATTGGCAACTTCCTCCTCTAATTGATCTTAATGATTGTTTGGGACGAGCAACAACAACAACTTAAGTCAGTGAGTAATGTCTCGGAATTTGTATACCACTTCTTCATTCATTGCTCTAAGTTGTGTCGAGCACAAAACCACACAAATTTCCCCACAAATTTCTTCCATTCAATCTACCGAATATCCTTATAAAGGATCAAAAAAATGTGGGGGATTAACGGTCATTTGGTTGTAAAAACCCAAAATACCCTTAAAAGTTCACAGAAAATCATAGATATTCTCAAATTAATCTATAGTACCTTCCACCTCAACCCCCATCCCTCATCCAAACACATTCAACTTCTCACCTCAAGCTCTCACTTATCAAACTTTCATTCTCACACTCTCATAATTTGTTCCTCTCCTCTTTAATCTCCTGTTGATCTTGTTCTTAATTTTCTTTTTTTTTACTTTTCATCCTTTATATTTTATACCACTACTACTGGTATTGTGCCCAACTCTCATTGGCATCATCCACTCTTCTTTGTGAGGTATAATTTATATTTTTCAAATTTTACTTATTTTAATTTAATACTTAGTTATTAAGTTTTATTTCCATTTTTTTAGAAAAGTGTTCAAAATCAAACCTTTGGAACTAATATAAGTGATAGATTCCCTCAAAATAATATTGATGAATCTGACTGGTCTTCCTTTAAAAAAGATTTGTCTTTCAGAATTTCTTATTCTAATAATAATGTTTTTTTGTTGTTTATTCTACTATTTCTTATTCTTAATAATCATTTAAGTAAATTAATACTTTGTTTAATGAATATAAAAATGATAATAATTTAGCTAAGATAACCACTACCATAGAAACAAAACAAAAAGATATATATATATATATATATATATATATATATATTAGAATGCAGTGTTTAAAATCTTGTTGGTCTAGACAAAACGAGATAGTTTAAGTATTGCTCTAGAGTGTTGATACATGATGTCGTAGGTGAAGAAGAAGAAGCACCTCTTCCAGACTTAGGCCCTTCTGGAGTTGTTCATTAGATGAAGAGCACAGTCGCAAAGTCCATGAGACCTTGTAGAGCTATTTGTAAGTTGTCACAGTCCTATCAAAATTATAACAAGTTATCACATAGCTTAAATAATCACCTTCACTCACAAAAGATGTTCGCAAGTGATACTAATGTATTTTATTTTGTATAGTTACATTGTGTAAGATGCTAGAGTAAAATATAGTGTGCTTTGTAAATTATTTTTTATTATTACAAGAATAAGTAAATTTCCAACAATCTATAGAAAGAATAGAAATAAAGATTTTATTAAGTGATACATGTGTTTTGTACTATGAGAAGTATTGTGATACTCAAGGAGGTTTATGGCTTATAGCCTCTCATTTATACTTAGGTCACGGTTAGTAGTCATTTGATTTAGCATAGTGGAGACTTAGCTAGTGACATAGATTATGAAGAAAATGAGCTAAATAAGAGTATATATGAAATTTTTAAATATTTTAGATTATCATGAAAGGTGATCCATAGTTTATCTTCTTTTGCTACAATGGCACATGATATACTAATTGTTCCTATGTATACACTCTACGATAGCGTTAGCGTCTTTTTTTGCCAAGTAATTGAGTGTGGTATTAGATTAGAAAAGGAGCCAACAAAACAAGGAGAGTATGGGAAGGTGCATCTCTCTCAAAGACAAAGGAGGACACTAGACATCAAACTTTAATGAGGAAGGCAAAAGTGTTTTGCAACACCTTCCCAATCTCATGCCTAAATGAGGTAAAAATAGAATTTAGCAAACTGAAGGCCAGGTACAAAATAAAAAAATCTGCAAATTCCAATTTTAATTTTTAAATATATATTTATTATAAAAGATGTCATGCCAATGTTAGGCCTGAGTCAGCACCTTCCTAAGTCTTGCTCACATGGCTCGACTAGAGCCAGCGGCCATCTCGAGCTCAGCTTAGCATAGCTAATTGGCACCTTTACTTAAAATTACCTAACTGTTTCTTGAGGTAAGGATGATACTTAACCATCAAATTCGTTAGCAGTACATAAACTGGTCAAAACTCGGAAAATGTTTTAGCCATTTTTTTCTTCCATCTCCTCCTTCCTTAATTAGTTCTCTCCCTGTATTTTCCCTCTTGTCTTTTCCCCATGTGCCAATCTCTCTTCCCCTCTCTGATTTAGGTCCTTTCGCCATGTACTTCCTCTCGTGTTTTCCCCTTCTCATTGGTGCCAATTGGTACAAATATACCCATTAACTACACAAACTTTTTGTACGAATCGATACCTGAAACCTTGGTCAATCACCTCATTTTTTTTCACAAACACGCAAATCTGCGATAGAGATTTAGGCATAAATGCTAGTTATGCATCCATCAAAACATCCATAGTATTGAAAAATTGAAAAATGAATTTCATAGAATCAAAATCTTGTTGGGATAAAATAGAATCCTAATTAATTTCACAACCATCATGTTTTCTAAAACCTCAAACAAGATGGAACATCTTTTCTCAGGAAATCTCAAGAAAAAAAAAGCGCACGACAATTGATTTAATTGAAAAAAATGAATATTTTAGCACCTCAACGACGCCGATCCGATAGTTAGAATGCACCATCCTCGGGTCCAAATCCCAGCGAGAGCCTGAACGGCCCAAGATCGAGTCCCCAATCGAGGGCACGGAGCAAGCAGGCGACCCCATGGCTAGAACAACGAAGGAGCCCAAGAAAAGAAGAGAAGAGGACAGAGTTTGAGTCAGCTTCCTGGTCCCCTCCATGATCCGACACCAGCTCCCGCAAAGATGAAGATCCGAACAAGAGAACGGGAGAGGAAGGGGCGGAGGAAGCCCTCGATTCGAGGGGAGGCGAGAAGAGAAGCGGACGAGGACGAGGACGGGGCGACGTCGGTGGCGCCGGCGTAGAGCACCGCAGCAAGGCGACACGACCGGAGACCAGATATATAAAAGATAATAATTTTTTAAAAATAAATAAATAAATATTTTGGTCCTTTTTTCTTGGCATATATTTATGGAGATGGGCACAGGACAGAGTTGATAATGGAGATGAAGGTGGTGTTTTTGGAAGATCCAATCCCACCCGTCCATTTCAAATCGGACGTACGATATGAGATGGAAACGCCAGTGATGGGGCGGTAGAAGAGGGTGGGCGAGTTGAGACAGGGAACACGAATTTGACAGGGGGAAATTGGAAGTTAGCTTGGCCAAAGCTTTTCATGACGTCACGATTCTTGATGCAGCTTTGATAATAAGTTGCCTGGTTTGGATGGTGCAGGAAATGCACCGAAAATTGACCGCCATGCGCCAAAGGTTTTTATACTTTAGCCCCTACATTTTGTGAGGGAAACAATTTTCAGTTCAGGCCATCTTCTTTGAAACTTAACCAATTTACGCTCATATGATAATTTTTATCGAATTATTACTTGGTCTCTTAAGACTTCCAACTTTTTAAAATACAAAATTATTAATTAAATTTTTATATTTAAATTTGATAATAAAAATTGATAAAATTACTACATAGTTGAATATAAATAAGATTTTATTAATTTTAATTATTAAAAAAAAATTCTGTTAAAATCATACTAAATAGGTATGATTAATAATATTCTATAAGAACAAAATGAGACAACAATAGAAAGAATCATGCTCCCATCCTCAATTCATCATCACAGTGAAGTAAAAAGGTAAATAAATAAAAAATCCTAAGTACAAAATGATAAAACTCAATACAATCCTTAGAAAATGAAGATCACAAGATCAAAGCGGCCATTATAATTTATTAAGAACTAAATGTGTCTTTTTAGCATAAAATAAAAAAATAAATCATATTTTTCATCATGTAAATCAGAATGATTGTAAATGATAGAATGGAAATAAAGGGGAAATCAAAAAATTTATGATTGTAAATACATCTAAATAAAAGTTCAATTTAATGTCTATCAAGAAAGCAAAATGTAGAGATATCTAACTCGCTATTGTTCAAAAATAATAAAATTCTCTATTTTGACTGGACACAATATAGATCAATACATCAACATTTGAACTTAATCAAACAAGGAGCATAGTAGCACCAACCGGATTAGCATTAACTGTGATTTCTCTTCTCTGATCTCAACGAGTATAGCCGTCAAGTTGGGTTAGGCCCGCCGGGTTGATCCATCCTGTCAAGTAATTTAGGCAGATTGGGTTGAAATTTTATCAATCCATTTTAAGATGGGTTGGCTCGCCTAGGCCCGCGACCACGTGGGTTGGCCTGCGGCGAACTTGGATTGACCCATGAATTGAGAAAATTTATTTATTTATTTTAAATTTTAAAATTAAAATATAAAACTTAATGAATTAGTGGGTTTGATCTATTTAAATTACAATTCAAGCTTAAAATTTATAATTCAAATTTAAAACTTTCAACTTAATCAATTTTAATTATAATTTAAACTTAATATTTTTTTATTTTTTAACAGACCCATGGATTGGCCCGCCTAACTCGCGGTCCGCTTTGAGTTGGGTTGGATTGGAGATTTCTCAATCCGCCAAGTTGGTGGATGTAGGATCGAAAGAACGCGCTAGAGTGGGGGGGTGAATATCACGTTGCATGCTTTTTCAATTTTCGTAAATACTTGAACTATGCGGAAGCGTAATTAATAGAAATATAGCGGAAATGTAAAGCAAACAAAAAGGAGACTCGGTTGTTTTTTACTTGATTCACAGCGCAACGCTGCTACTCCAAGGCTCACGGTCCTTGACCGTTTACGTTGGGCAATCCACTAAGGCACTTGCCCCTTTACGGCAGCAAGTGTATCGAAAAATC
>JBBMKF010458786.1:0-11583 GCA_037834155.1 Curcuma caesia | reverse complement strand
GATTTCACGTTTCAATAGATGGGCCTTGTAAATGATTAAGCAGAAGCCTTCACATCGTTAGTATTCAGCTGTAACCTGTAGGAATGTGATGCTGAGGATGCAGCTTTTATCCATCTTGTAAGGAAATCATCTCTAACAAAATAGATTACAGAAATAATCAGAGATTACACTTTATAGTTGTATACAAATTTAATTCAGTCTTACTAGCTGTTTAGTTGTCTTCATCCTTTGATCTCTGTGTAAAAAAAATATTGTGATGAAATAAGACATTTTTGTTTTTTGTTCTGACCATGTCATACTATGTTGAAATTGATGATATATGAAATATAGCAGAATGGATGAAATATCTAAAAGTATAAATGAAGTCTCAGTTAAAATCGTCCTGGCATGGACAAGAAGCATACAGTTTACCTGAAGATATTGATGAAGGCTACAAGAAGCATGGACATGCCCAGTGCTCAGATATGCCTGAGCATATTCGTCAATCTTATCCAACCTAGAAATTTGCATATGCCCACCACTTGAATAAGTATGAAGCCACAAATATAATGGAAGTTAAGATCTATTAAAAGTGTCTTACCTGTATACATAATTGACCATGATACCTCCACTTTGTTCAATGCCTTTGATGGATTGATCAGCCATCCAGTTTATCCTCTCAATCATCTGGAACAACAATCAATAGCCATGGAGTTTTATAAACTTGGCTATTTGTAATAGTGAAGTAGTTTAGATATACGTGTTATATTCTCTAGTGGAGTCGTGGTAGCTGTTCTTCAAATGCCTAGGGTTTTTTTTGTGTGTAGCAATTAGACAATCATGCTATAAGAATATCAAGTACTTGATTTGAGTCTAAGGAATGAACAGGAAATACAGTGGATCGGCAATATCAAACTATATTTAAAGGATGGAAATATGAATGATCAAAATTAACTATGTAAACCATGGGAAAAAGCCCAGTATGACTTAGCTTACCGATCCATTTTGTAGATGGAAGTTTGCTACTGCATCAAGAGCTCTCCCACGCTTTTTCTCTTGAAGGAGGTACCTACGAATATCAAAAAGGATAAGTGATATTGAAGGAAAACCACATAATCAAGTTCATCATTTCTCCAATCTCCAAAAGAAACTAAGTACTACATTTTCACATTAGTTGAAAAATAATCATTCTTGTCCAATCCACAAACTTTATTTTACCTTTAATTTATTAAAACAATAATTAATTAATTTGTTCTGACCATATTAGAGTTATTATAGTTACTGGGTTATTAGAGTTGTCAGTTATGTGTTATAAGTCTCGTCCCACAGTGGACATATAGTTATAGGTGTTATGTTAAAACCAATATGCATCACATAATAATTCTATTATTTATAATAATATAATGTTTCATTCTTTCTCGATGAGGTTTTTTCTTTTTCAATCCTCTTAAGGGGATGTCATGAATTCAATATGGTGTGGTTTCCCCTACCATCATGGCCAACAAAATCCTAATCTTTCTTCTACTTCCCCACCATATTATCATAAACCTTAATTTTCATCCCAACACCATGCTCTTGCCATCAAGTTTACCACTTCGGATCCATTCATTGTCCATTGTGAATCTATTCTCCATCTAAAGGTATGTTATAATTCTTTTCTACTAATTCATCATATCCTCCCTCAACAGAGTCTTTGCTGATCCAATGATCTACACCACCATTTGTCATGCCTCAAGTGGTTTCCATTGCCATTGGTATGGCATGAAACCCATGACTGTGTGGCATTCACTTCATCACTTGATAAGCTGCATGCAGCCATACAACAATGATATAAATCACAAGAAATATTTTAATATTAATAACCACATTCAGTAACACTACATAAAATCTATAAGTAAAAAAAAATCAATCTGAATATAAATATCTACTATCAAGTTCTTAAATTATCTAAAGCATTAGTGAAACATGAGTGTATCAAAATACACATATATTTCCATTGCAGAATCCAACATCAACCCACCGGAGATCTAATCACCCTCTTCTTGTGACCCAAGAGGGATAATTGAGAGGGCAAACAACATACACGAATGAAATTAACAAAGGTAAAGTGCAGATAAGACTACACTTGGCACATAGTCAAATTTTTACACCTTATCCTAACAATGGGTGAGTTTAGTCAAATTTTTACACCTTATCTTCAAATCTTAAGCTTGCTTATTTTTCCATGCACGTTCCTAGATAAGAATACAATTATTCCTTAACAAACCTTGCACATAGGCGAAGCAAAGCAGGTTTTAATGCTTCACTCAAACAAACAGATCCATTCCAATTCTTTGATGTCAGTACTTCATACATTATTTCAATTCCACTTTTCCCAGACATGTCTTCCCTGCACCCAAAGTGTCAAAAATGAATATTGATTAGTCAAAACTAATGCTCAAAGAAAAAAATGAAGAAGTTTGGCATTTTAGGAATCTTATGACAGATTTGCAAGAAACTTGGTTTTTCAATTCCTAGCTAGATAGTAATATTTATGCTACATAAAGGTATATCGATCATTCTTCATCTTCCTTTACCCGTGCAACACTATTACTTAAGTTCAATATCTTATTGTTCTTCAATACAATTTCTTTATCATAGTTTATTCTGTGGAATGAGGATCAGCAGCTATTATGGTATTTCTACTATTTCCAACAATTTTGTACAATATCAAGAACATTGCAATTTATGTCAAGTTTTTTCCCCCTTACGGCATCAATAACAAGGTCAAAATAAGTTGTTGAAATGGGGAAAGTTATTGGGTTAATCCCTAAGTTGGTTTCCATTATATAATAAGATCGATATATCATTGGTAAATTGTAATCTATTTGCAATTAGGTATTCAACACTCCCCTGGACGCTAGTTTAAAAATATTATAAAATTTTTTGTTACAAATGTACTCAATTCTAGAACCTCTTGATGACTTAGAAAACAAATCTAATTTGGAATAAGTTGCACTTTCTTCCTGATAAAGTGGCAAACAACCTCTATATTTTGTCCTTTCATGAAATATTGGATTGGAAGCAATGTGCATAACAGCTCGAGTAGCACAATATAATTTTGTTGGCCAATGAGAGTATTACTCAATAATTGTTTGAAACATTTAAAACACACAAGTGGATGCGGCTAGAGCCATAGCCCTAGACAACCTTTACACTCAACCTAATGACAATTGTTTGCATTTTCTCTCCCAAAATTTCACATTGCCTCTTCAATAAACATAGTTTTCCAACATAGATTGTCTATCCATAGAAGTGCTTTGCATTAATATTATCTCACAAGCTCAAGAGGGACATGAACATGATATAAGAGAATTTTCCTGGAGCAATTTTTGTGTCAAAAATTTTTAGGATTCTCCCAACAATTGTGATATGGGGCTTCAAGAAATTAACTAATCACACTTGTAACAAATTAGATATCAGGTCTAATGACTATAAGGTAGCTCATCTTTCCAATCTTTTGTAGTAACTTAGATCGGATAAAAAATTTCCATGTTCTAGTACCAATATAGCAGGATCCATTGGAATGTCAACTAGATTTGTAATGCAAATTTAGAGTTTGGCTTTAAGGTTTTTACACTCTACAAAACTTTATTGGTAGATCCTTTTTGTTTAGGAGAATAATTTAATTACAAGAGTTTTTCATTTGGCAATTGTCATATTTTAGAGAATAGGGGATCTATTACATGCTTGGGTGAGTCATTTAGGTATAAGATTACTTCTTTCCAAGAATAAGTTTTTCCAATTTTGTGTTGGTTGAAACTTCGAAAGAAACCTTAATTTCTTCATGTTAACCATCATATCTATATAATAAAATTCAATTTTAGAGAGTTAGGTTCTGGTGTTTTGCCATTGTGCTCCTAATGTACAATCCTTCTGAAGCATATCAAGCACATACTTTCATTGAGATCTGAAGATCTCTCCCATTATCTCCCCATAGAGGGTCGATTTTTGTTTTAGCAAAGAACTTCACCTAGATCCTTACTTTGAAATGTTGATAACAATATGCTTTCAGTTTTATGTACATAGTCACCACCAATAATGATGATATCATCAGCATAAACAGCAAGAATTAAGATGAAGCGCTCATGAAGGAGATGGTTTGCTGGAGAACTCACGATTAAGATATGAAGGCATGTTGAATTGAAGAACATTATTAAGGTTAATCCCTAAGAACCTAAGACAGTTTCTTCTACCTTTACATATTGCTCTTATTGTTACTTTACGCAACTCCATAAGTCTCATATATTTATATATAAGCCCTAATCTATTAACAATTAAGTCCATAACAAAAATAATTATGATTCACCCACACTCAGTTTTTTGTACAGGATATGGAATCCAACAACTAAATGATAATTTCTTGCGAAATTATCTTCTGAGATTAGGCAGAAGGACCAAAAATGGATAATGTTTCTACACAAGATTTTTTGAACAGAACAAAATGCAATTTTTAGAAAATTCCTACAGAAATTATACAGTCAATGCCCAATTACACTTAATGAAAGGTAAAAACATATCAGCAACTTCAAGCATAAAGAAAAAGCTTTTCAACTGAAATCAATCAAAAGAATAGCCTCAAAAAAATGACCACACAAAACATTGCATTGGTCATTAATTCGTTGTCATGGAGAGCTGGATGTACATAATTATTGAGCTATAAGGAAAAATGTAGATGAAATACCTAGTTTATTCTTTTTAAAAGAAGTTCTCATCCAGAGAAAGTCGAGATAGATTTGTCTGCAAATACCTTCCTTCTGTGTGCTCAATTTCAGAAGCTGTATTTGAGTTGCGCCAATTCATGTAACCACTGAGAATCATCTCCTCTTCTTCTGGAAGGAGGATATCCTCCTTGAAATTTGACCCGCAACCTTTCTCTGAATTGTGCTTTATATCCTCAGACTCTGATTGAGCATGTTTTAGTTGAGAAGCCAACTTTGAAATAAGCCATTGAATGTATCCAGGGATCGGGCTAAGAGTGGCAAATATCTTCACATACAATAAACAATGTTTATTTTAGCAAGTGAAAACAATTATCTACTAAATTTTAATGCAAAGATGGATTCTGATTTTTTATTCAAAATTCTTGGAGTGTGGCATATCAGAGAGTTAATGCCCCTTGTAATAAATTCCATGAGTTTCATTAAAAATATATATAAATATGAATATATGTTTTCACTTGAGTATGAGTGAAAGATTGCAATACTCAAAAATTTTACTATCAATATGAAATGGTTGGAGTTGCTTGAGCAATTATTCTATGGAGCTTAATGGGAGGATCTAATTCAATTGGAACTTGAAATACTAAGTTCTTGTGAACGGGTTGCATTTAGAAAAATTATGGATGAAGAACCTGGTGATTTGTGTCCTAAAGATTGCAAAAAGGAGAGGGAAACACCTTAGCCTGATTTCTTACAAATGGTGGCAATTCATGCTTGGATTAACCAATCTGTTAGCCCCAAAGGCGGTAAACCTACTCCAATGTTAATGCTTGTTAAGAAGCTAAGAAGTGTTAATGCTGATATTATGGATTACAGGAAAGAGATTGGAGGATGCTACAATTCTACTGATGAGAGAGAAGCCTCACTCTGATTCAGGGAGAGAATCAAACAAGACCAGGCTATGCAAGTCTACAGAAAAATGATGCCACCATTAAATTCAAGCTCAGATTGCTGCCTGAAAAGAGGAATCTGAATTAAGCTAAATCCAGGAAGCACCAGGAGAACTTTGCAGGATCTAATACCAAATTCTTCTAACATGTAATCATATGTACAAGGAATTATAATTCAATTGTCTCCATAATTGATACGGATGGTAACTTCATTACCGGTGATGGGGTTGCAGAATGAACTGTGAAGTTTTAGATTATCTACTGACCTAGTTACACCAACATAAGCCAGATGGCTTGGGAACTCAACTAATTGAGCAAAGTCACGTGGACCACACAAACCAGGCAGGTTGGACCAGGTCAAGTAGGCTGGTCAGGCTAGGCAAGCCTAATGCACTGTGCAAGATAGGTGGGCTAGCTGGATGTGCATTGAGATAATCCAGGTAAATAAAGCGATTCAAATTGGCTGAAAGAATTTGGTAAGCTAGACAAGATAAAATAGAATAAAATCATTCAGTTTGTTATACCATTCCATTATTACAACCAAGCAAGAAAGTGAAATGATCATTACATTCCATTTCATTTCATTTCTGTTCATCCCATTTCCCCCTTATCAAGCACACACTAGTATTGATGGGTTTAACGGAGATTTCAAAGTTTCATGGAATACGATCAAGTAGGATGCTGCAATCCAGGAGTTTTCTCAACTAAGCTGCAAAAGGAAGTGTAATTATCGCTAGGTTACACACTTGTGTCTGTGAAGGTAAAACCCAAACATTTGCATGTTTTTCATATTGTGTCAAGTAAATTACTCTATTACTTTAAAATTAAACTCTTAGCGAGAATCCAAGGGTCATTGATATCTGATAATAAATGAAAATTAATATGTTTCAGCAAAAGGAAATGTGTTGAAACAAGGTTGCTTTCATGTGGTGGTTCATGGCATTAATATATTAAGAGGATGTCCTCCCAATTGATTAGTCATTTAGAGATTGAATAGGTTGTGCACCATTTTCAACATAGTATAAAGCTACCCTATGCCTCTAAATCATGATGCATATGAAGGAGCATGTTGAAGCTAGAATGCTCCACGTTTATATTCCCACATCAATGAGTGTCTGAAGTTAGAATGCTTCACACTTATATTCTCAGCACTTGAGGTGAGGGTAAGAATTTTGTAATATAATTCAAAAACTGCAAGCACCTTACAGAAAATCATGCAATACTTTGTTTGCTAACTGTTGAATGAATGAATCCCTCTATGTGTAAAAGTAAATTACCAAGTAGAGATGCATGCATCTAAATATCCCTAGGCTCAGTTTCCTTGCCAGCATAGCATGTATCAGAAGCCAAGATACTCAGCCATGATAACAATAATTGGCCAGATTAAGGAGAAATTAGCTATCTAAGTGAATGTGTGATCCAATAAAACAAGGCATAAGATAAATGTCAGAAGTTCCAAATTTGAAAAGGAAGAAGAGCACCTACAGTGATATGAGGCATATCTCTTCTTAGAAGATAGACCACTCGTTTGATAAGAAACTTTCCTAGATTGATTCCTGATAATCCTGGCTGCGAAAAAATAAAATATTCAACTATAAAATGTGGACGACAACATAGCAACTAATAATAGGAGATACTATGATTATGTAATATCTCAATGCTCAAGAATAAGTGGCCTATCCAAAATAAACGAATTTATATGAACCAAGCAAAATGTCAAGTACAAGTGGAGAATAGAAACAGGTTACCTTAATGAAGCCTATTTTCAACCAATTTACAATGCATTGAATTTATTGATTAAGTCATCATTTGAATTCAAGATTTTCTATTTCCACCTACATAGTACCTCATGAATGATATCAGCATGTATAGAAGAATATTTTGTTGTAAGAGAACGAGCTATTATCACATATGACCCTTATTGTTTAGTTTGAGTTATCAATTGATCAGGTCAATTTTGATAGGGAAAATCATACAAATTTGAGGAATTTGGTTTTACAAGCTTCATCGATTGCATGCGCTTGATTGCATGTGCTTGTATTAAGGTTTAAAAAGAAAATTCAAGAGCTTCCATGACCAAAATGCAATATTTAGAACCTGTGTTGATATGCTTTATGGTTTGGATGTGTATGTATTAAGGTTTATAAGAGAAGATTCAAGAGCGTCCATGTCCCAAATGCAATATTTAGGAACCAACATCAGTCTAAGTAGTGGTGATTCATGATTATTTGATGAAGGATCTGATCTTTACAATCTCATAACAATGAGCCATGAAGCAGATATCTACTAAAACCTACGACCAATGACATTATGATTTCAAGGAATTAAAATATTCTATTCAAAAGGAATCAAATAGAACATCATATACAGTACTAAAATGAAACTCCAAATCTACCTGTGTTGCTGATATTGAGTAGAACAGAGCACATTTGGCTTCAACTTCAGGAACAGGAGGGCTATCCCATAATACCTCCTATTTCCCATGAGAAACAAGAAACAGGATTATTAAAGGGACAATGTGAGAAGAAAATATTCATGATTTCACATATGCTGCCATTTAGACTTGGTGGCAAACAAAATGACCTGTATAGATGAAGCAACGTCCTTCAGAAGTGCAACCTCAATAAAAATAAGTGGTTCACCTGATGAGGAAATATAAGGAAGCAATCAAATTCATATCAGAATTTAAGTTTGAAACACAGATTTCTAAGCTATTGTGAATTCAGTACCTAACTATATAACTAAGCTTGCCTATATTGTAGGATAATTTCACTTTAAATAACATTGATCAAATTGACTTTGTTTATAGTAGAGGATTGAGCCCAATGGTCTAAGAGGATCCATATAGTCAACCCTACTTAGTGGGATAAAGGCTTGGTTGTTATTATTGTTGTTGTATTCTATATAAAGGCTGGGTCCCCTCTTCCCTCTCAATAGTTGTGAATGTCATCTTCAAAAGAGAGAAGGAAGTGCCCTTCTAAAGGAGGAAGCTAAGACAAAATCAAGGCATGGAGAATAAAATATTTTAATTTTACAATTTTCGATAATCATTTTCTAAGTCACACGTGGTGATCTTAGGTAGAGAATTTTCTCCTACAACGTTAAGTATTTTAGACTATTTTCCAGAAACACTAAACAACTGACTGGAATCTAATTATGTTTTCTTTGTTACATTTAAAATGTTGACCAATTGATCAATAAACGTCTTAAAAAGGGAGAAGAGAGGAAACTAACGTATTTAACTTCCCACAATAAGCAAGTTATCTGACCTGGTATTGCTGGATGAAAGTAACCAAAGCAGCGACGACCTTTACTCAGTCTTCTCTTCAGGTCTAGCAAATTTCTGATTGGGTGGACAGCCTAACATTTTAGCAATTTTACTTGACAACTATAATTGTTTCACTAAACCATTACCGAATTCATAAAGATTTTGGTAAAAGCCATTAAAAGTATCCCTTACCTCATATGCTACAATCTTCTCCAGCAAGGATGCAGAATCATCCCATGTTATCTGCTGAAGCTCCAGAGTCGCAGGACTGAGCCACGTGATAAGCTTTTCCTTCAGGTATGCTTCTAAAGCACGCAAAGAAGGCACATTTTCCTTCCTAAAATGCAAATGTAGAAGAAAATAAAGAATAGTGGAATGGGTTATTCATTTAGAAAAACTTGTTACTCTGATACTATAACTTATTTATCAACTTGCAAAAGAAGTTCAACTGTCCGAAAACAATGTATCAGCTCTCCTATATTAGTTAATTGAAAGTTAAAGACAAATAAATACACCTTTACTACCTTTCCAAGACCTTGAACAGGAGATCAAGTTGAGGCATGATTTCGTGCTAAGGAACAAAATCAAAGTGAATTATTTTGGTAAATTATCAAAATTTGATACCAACCGGCATGGATATCCCCTTATGCCTCCTATGTTGATAGGGGAATAAGTATTGTTTGTGCCAACATTTAGCATGTGTGCCACATCTTGACACACTACAACCCATGTCGAGATGAATTCAAATAATATTTATTGTGTTTTAAACCTCTTTTTTTAAAAAAAAATTTAATTCAATTATTTATCTAATTCAATAGTTTAATTTTTATAAATAATAAGTTAAGCGGACGAACTGCAAACAGCAAGTTAAGATGAATTCTAATTATAATTTGATTAAAGATGTTAATTAAAATCTATGTAAACATCCTCTTCTATGATGTGCATCCTTCAAACTCTTGAATTACCAAATAATTCATACAACAAAAAGTTTTTTGTTTATTATTCAGAAGACTACAGGAGTTAATCAGTTTGCACATAAGGAGTTCTACATTACAACATGACTTCTATAAAAATATTGTGGTCAAGGCTTCAATATTATTTTTCAGAATTCTTCAACAAGTATTAAAGAGGTAGCAGAATGTATGTTGGAGTGCCACAATACAACCATGATTAATTTGGTATATTTTGAGATGTTAGCAGTTTTTTAGGAAAAAAATCATCAGAAGGTATTTAATAATCATATGAACAAAAAAATAATCATATGAACAAAAAAAAAATAACTGTGGGAATTTAGAAGTTTTTTTTTATGTTACAAGGCTAATATTGCATTTGCATACAGAAGACATGCTAAGTGGGATTGAAACCTGATATCAGCTGGAAAACAACAAGATGCACTAACTAAAGGTAAAGTGGCAGTAAGAATGATTTGCAATTTAATAGTTTAGTCAATTGCAAGGGAAGAAATGGGTTTCCTTTCTAGCTAAAAATGGATCCAGAAGTAGAATTTATATTCAAGTTAAACAACAAGCCTTGCTGCACGGCTGGAGGTAAAACCTAACAACCATATTATGAAGGCCACAAGAAAGAGCCAGAAGATAATAATGCTGCATATTAAAATTTTGATGTCCTACGTATTTGAGATAATAGGAACTGCAAGCAAACGGAATTCTTACGGTGGTACAGAAAGAAGATCAGCACGGATGGAGGTCAATAGCTTCAGTCCACTAGGATGTGCATTGAGCCTCTCAAAGAAAGCCGCGTATAGGGGATTGAGAGCATCCCGAAGATTACGCTCCATTCTGTAATACATAGCAAGCATGCCCCCTTCTTCAACCAAACCAGCCTGTTGCTCCCCAGGTGCTAATAGACCATGGAAAGAATTCAGAAAAAATGGATTTTTGAAGTAAAAGTTTAAATGTGATAACATGCCTACCTTCATTTTGGGTGTCATGAGGAAGCTCGACGCTAAGATACTTCCGCATGAGTTCACGGACTCGAGTTCTATTGACATCGTAATCCCTGGACAGGTCGAGGAGCAGCTCTCTGCGCCCTTCTAGGGACAAGCCCAAATAGCCCTTCGATAAATAATAACAGACAGCAATAAGCTATTTATGAATTAAATTGGCGATTAAGAAAACAAAAATCTCCAACCTGTGAGAAATTCTCGAGGTTTACATCGACTAGCTCGATTTTTTCATCGGAGATGGAAATGGACGCTTGCATCGATTCTTTGACGTCCTTCAAAGAAACCCTGAGGAGCAAGAAATAAATTTGAAAGTTAAACTACGAATAAATATCAGAAAGAGCACGAGTGGCAAAAATGAAAAATTCCACCTTGGGGCATTGGTACTAATGCTTCCATCATTGATCTCGCTTGCGCGTGAAGCGTCCTGGAAGATGCACATCAGAGTGATTGAAATTAAATCCGAACAAGGGTTCGCTATCACGAAAAGAGACGAAAGAAGATTCGATGACAAACAAAGTGAGGTTCCAAGGCAGGGAAGGGATCCAATTTGAGATCGAGAGAAAAGGCTCCACAAATGTAGGAAAACGGGGAACGGGCGAGAAGGTAAGAGTCGGTTACCTGAGGAAGCGCAAGGGGATCCGATCGGAGAAGCTGACTGGTGGGAATCGCCATGCGACTTCGCATCAAGATAGCCAAGCTCTTCTTCTTCATCGGCGGTGG
>JBBMKF010458775.1:0-11585 GCA_037834155.1 Curcuma caesia | reverse complement strand
TTCTTAACAGAAATCTCTCGAAATCCCTAAACAACACCCTACTCAGATCATGAAACCCTCAATCCAACCCTAGTATGCAACTTCCTAACCGCAAATAGAATCCTTTTGGTTTGCGAGAAATCCGAAATACTGGAATCAACGAAAAGACAATGGCCAAGAATGGACCTTTTCGGCCGGCCACGGGAGCCAATCCGCACAAAATGCTCGCCTCTATCGTCACATTCCCGTCGCCAAGCTCCGACCTTTCCTACCAAAATCTCGTCTTGGCTTCAGGATCCGGCGCTGCGCTGAGAAACAGGACCTCTGGCGGCAGAATGATGCAGCTGTTTTGGCCGGAAGCCTGCTGGAGCTCGTCAGCGAGACCACCTGGACTCCCCTTTCTTCCTCGCACCGTGCGGGAGGAAGAGGACGATCACGAGGCCGCCACAGAGAGAGAGAGAGAGAGGCAGAGTGAGACAAGCAAAATAAAGGTGGAGGATTTGCAGAGGGAGGAAAGAGAAAGCCATGGCCTCGAGTCATGTGAACTGTAAAATAGCCACCAACATACTCTTCATTTTACGTATTTATCCAATTTAATCGATATTTTATTTATTTATTTAATAATCTTCAGATGATCTCGAGGATCTCACTAATCCTCGTCTTAAATTTTTTTATCAAAAAGAAAATATTATATATATATATATATATATATATAATTTTAATATTTTAGAAATCATCGTACTTCTTGAATTCTAAATTGTAAATGTATTGAATATTCATGAAAAAATTTAGTATTTAAGCTTATTTACATTCATTCAATACATATAAGATTAATTAAATTAATAAATTTGAATAACTCGTTAAATTAAATAAATAAGTTTAAATATAAATGTGTTCAACTCGTATCAAATTCAATAACCAATCAAATAAATTTAAAATATTAAAAAAATCTTAATATTTGATGTGGTGGTAAGAGACATAATACATTCCCAAGTAACTAGGATTCAATTCCCACGTAGGGCACACCTACGATGATTGAACTACTGGTGATGCTGAATCACTATGCCAGGAACCACTATATTTCTTGAATTTAGGATAGTAAATAAATTGAACATTCGTGAACAAGTTTAGTGTTCAGTTTGGTAAGAATTTATTTATGTTCATTCAATACACATAAGATTGATTAAATAAATAAACTTGAATAACTCGTTAAACTAAACAAACAAGCTTGAATATATGTATTCAACTTGTATCCAACTTAATCATCAATTAAAGAAGTTTAAAATGTAAAAGTTTCAAATAATCAAGTAAGCTTGAATTGAGAGCTTGATAAATTAACAAAGCTTAAGTCAAGCTTTAAACCAAATTCAAGCTTATAAAAAAGAAACTAAGTAAAACTTGAACAATTATTTCAAAAGTTTGATTCATTTTAGATTTGACATGACTTGGCTTAATTATCTTATCAAACAAACTTGACCATCATAAAGCTTACCTCGACTTGGCTCATTTACAACCTATTTAGATTTACTTGATGGGTGGAACGTAGGATCAGACCGTCCATCCTGAGATTAGTGCAACTCATAAGAAAGATTACAATACAAATAATAAAAAAGTGTTTTTTAAAAAAAATAAAAGGGTGTCCAATAAAAAAGGTTTTATCTCGAGAATATTTTTTATTTCAATGTTGTTATATAACTACTAAGTAGTTACTAAACGTTGTTCTTTATTTTCAATGTTATTGTAGTTGTTACAATGTATAACACTTAATACAATACTGTTATAGTATTGTAGCAGTTACTTAGCAACTTTTACAACTATTTTAAAATTATTTTTTGATTAATTTAAAATAATTTTGATAAACTTTAAATAATTTTAATTTAGTTGATAAAAACTATTTTGATACAATAGTGTTTAGAGTTTAAGATTTAGCTATAATCGTGTAACAACTATCAATAGTTGTTATAACATGAAAAATCATCTATTTCAATTTAATCAAAATTACTATATAAAAAATATTATTATATCATAATACTATTTATCAACTTGGTCAAAATTACCTAGCTAAACTTCATTAAAATCATTTAAATTAATCAAAATCACTTTAAAATAGCTACAATAGCTACTTAAGTAGTTGCTATACAATTACAGCTAAACCATAAACCCTAAAAACTCAACATAGTTGTAGTTAAATCACATATCTTAAACTCTTGAACTCAAAATCTTAAATTCTGAATATTATTATATGAAATTTTTTTATCGATCAAAATTACTTTAAAATAATTATAAAAACTACTAAATAGTTATTATAATATTATAATAAAATATCTAATAAGACACCTTTTTGAAAAAAAAAAAAGAGTTACGTTCTTTTCATGATCTACCTAATTTGAGACGCTCTTTTGATTTTTGCCCAATACCATACGTGTTTCTCACCCAAAGAACGTGTAACATCGTCTTATGTTATTAAAATATGACTCCAATATAATGTAAACCATTATATTGCTCTTAATCGAATTGTCTTCTTTCCATGATTTGTGTTAGATAAATGGAGTGGTTAAGTTGTTAAATATAGAATGATTTTGGCTTGTAATTGAATAAATAAATATGAATAATTTATGTAATGATATGTTCAACCTACTAGCTAGAATAAAAGTGTTTAAGGTAAACAAATTAAGATAAAATACCCTTATAATATTTTTTAAAATAGACATTCTTTTAATGATAATAAAAATAAGAGATATCATTTTTTTTCTCTAGTTTTAACTATATCGACATTTACACTACAATTTCTAATTTTAATTTAATTCTTATTTTATTTCTATTTTAGATTTGACAAATAGATAGATATTTATGTATGTAAAAAAATTTTGTAAAGTGAAATACAACATTTATGTATATATGTCACTTCAGAATAAACACACAAAAATAAAAAATTATTGTGTAAAAATCAAAAAGACGCATAGAAGAAACGTTAAAATATCTCATCTTACTATTCTAGCTATCATGTATATTTAATTTACTCAAATATATGTCTTTTAATATCGTTATCTCCTACTTAATTTCTGAATCAGTCGAATACATTATAGTAGTTACGAAATCGTAATTGTTAAAAACATGAAATTCACATTGTAACAGTTGGATTCTTGTTATAGTAGGTAGTTGAAATCTTGACTTTAACTTCTACTTCTTCCTCCTCTCTTTTCCATTAATAAAGAACTTTGATTGTTGTTCATTTCTATAGAAGACTTCTACTACATTTCCATTGTATCGTATGATTTTAACTTGGAGAGGAGAGGGATCGAGACGTATCGACCACGTTAGAAAGCTTGAATTGTGAATAGCATTTACAAATGGCTGCGTGATTTATGGTTTTATTAAATATTGGATATAGTTTCTTGCTGAGTCAGCCGTTGACTTTGATTTTATAGTAATTGCACGAGCGTATAAATAATATGATAAACAATAGATCCAGATTACGTGGAGACGAATAGATAAACTCAAAAATTAATAAATAATAACAAATCCAATTATTTTCTTTTTTTTTATAGGGCAGATATCCGATTCTCGCGATCTGATTAATTTCAAACATATCCATATGATTCTATAGCAGCTGGTATTATTGGATTGATAGAATCTATATATTTTTACAATAGTATGATATTATTTATTTTAAGATAATATTATAAATAATATCATACCATCTTATAATTTTATGATCTTTTTCATATATTTTTAATATGAAATTTTGATTGTAATCTCAATAATCTTCCTCTCAAATGAAGAATCACCGTACTCCAATCGAGATCACTTCTTTCCACTACGACTGGACACATGTTTTACGTGACTAATGAAATTCATATATCTCTAAAATGATATAATGTTGTATATTTTTGATCTAAACTTTCATAATTTTATTTTAAATTTTATCTAAAAGATTTTATACCAATAGAGATATCTTTCCATCTTTATAGTCCTATGATCTTTTTTTTATATGTATTTTTAATATGCTACCCATTTGAAAAAAAATTCTCATAAATTTATTTGAGTTTAAAAAATTCTAGATGTTTGATGCGTCATGTTGGACCTAACCAACTCACTATTTCTCTTATACGAGCTTGAGTTTAATTTAAATTTAGTTAGTTGATTAAAACATTTAATATTATAAATTTATTTATTTTGAGAGTTTATTTATAAGATATTTGTCTATGAAATAGTTTGCTAGTTTTATTCATTAACATGTTCTTCTCCTAATTCCTCTAATAGGTAATAGGCAATGATATTCAGCATATTTAATTTTATTGAAATTTAAATATTAATTATCTTATTTATTTTTTAAAGTATTTTATGCACCATACATATTTATGATCTCTATTTATTATAATAAAATGTGAAATTTATGATCTAACAATCTTACACGATCGATCTTATTAAAATTATAGTTGTATGATTTTTATTTATTTTAGCATTTCAACAACATATAAAATTAATGTGTCACCCCTGCGGTTCCACACGATCTGTCTTATGATCATTTATGATGAAATAAATCGGAGAGCTATAGTTATCATGACGGAGTAAGACATTTGTATGATTTTTTATTTACAAACATTAACGAGTTAAATAAGGAAAGAGGATAAGAAGTTTTTAATGGGTATTTAGGACTTTTCACAATAGGGTGAGTAAAAAAAAATTGAACCATTTGCCACGTGTCGATCGGATAGCAATGCTGGTCACATACTTCCGGAAGAGAGAATGGGAAACAAAGAACACAGCCGCAAAATTGGAAAAATCTGGATCGAAAATGTGGAAACGGAGTGCCGCAAAATTGGAAGACGACGATCGGAAGAAAGCGAGCGGGAAGATCTGATCTGTGGACGCATGGTTTTGATCCAGTCCAGATTGCTAATCATAGAAACTTTCAGGAAAATAATGGCGCTGCGGCAGAATAAAGTAGGGATAAAGCACGGAGACGAAGAGGGAAAACGACAACGAGGTCAAGCTACTCCATATGCTTGCGATTGGCGAAGGAATGATCGATGATACCTTGACGAGCGGAGTCGTCGATCTGTCGTCCTCCAGGTACGCCCCGCTTCTTGATCCAAGGATTTGGATTGCAGCATTCTTTAGGGTTCATGTGATCCCGCGCCGTTGTGTTTTCCCTGTTCTGTTCGATTTCGCCCTCTTACTGCGTTTCTAGGTTACTTTTTTCTGTTCTTCCGCTGAAGAATTTCTTCCCTTTTTCTTTTACCCTAATCAATCGCTCGACTCCTTTCAGACTGCATCTGAGATCACAAGGTAAAGAAGAAGAAGAAGAAGAAGAAGGTAAATGGGTTCATTCTTGAGCTTCACTCGCAGGAAAGATCAACCGATAGAGGATTATAGCTGTTCTGGAATGGACTGGTGCAAGAGGGCAAAGACATCGGCCAATTGTGATGGTGAAAACAGCAGGTTGATCCCTGGTCTACCAGACGAGATCTCACTGGAGATCATTGCTAGGGTTCCTAGAATTTGCTACCTGAAGATGAAGATGGTATCTCGGAGTTGGAAAGCCGCCATAGGCGGGCCGGAGGTTTACCAATTGAGGAAAGAACTTGGAAGAACTGAAGAATGGCTTTACATTTTGACAAAGCTAGAAGATCAGCTTGCTTGGCATGGCTTGGATCCTTCGTCGGGCCGGTGGCAGAGGGTGCCACCGATGCCGGCGATCGCCTTCGAAGACGAGTCCCGGCGAGGCTTCTCGGGGCTGTGCATGCGAAGCCTGATAGATTCAAGCATCAAGATCACTGAAACTGTTAGAGGTTGGGCTGGGAAGAATGATGCTTCAATGAAAATGCCGTTTTGCGGTTGCTCCGTCGGCGCGGTTGCCGGATGTCTCTATGTTCTAGGGGGATTCTCCAGATTTTCGACAATCAGATGTGTTTGGAGGTACAATCCTTGCACGAATTCATGGCAAGAATCGAGTTCAATGACAGAAGCAAGGGCTTTCTGTAAGATCAGTATGTTAGACGACAAGCTGTATGCCGTTGGCGGGATTAGGAGAGTCAAGGGAGGTTTGTCTCCGCTTCAAACTGCTGAAGTATACGATCCTCGAACCGACACGTGGACGGCGATGCCAATCGTGCCGTTCTCGAAAGGTCAGGTATTGCCTACAGCTTTCTTAGCTGAGTTACTAGAGCCTGTTGCAGTTGGTGTGACTTCTTATAGGGGCAGGCTGTGTGTCCCTCAGGGTTTGTATTCTTGGCCGTTCTATGGTGACATTAGCGGTGAGATATACAATCCCAGAACTAACACATGGTCCGAGATGCCGACCGGCATGGGTGAGGGCTGGCCGGGTAAGCAGGCCGAGACTATGTTGAGCGCGGTGGTGAACGGCGAATTATATGCCTTGGACCCCTCTGGTTCTTCAGAGGGCACCGCCCAGATAAAGGTGTATGACGATAAGGAGGATGTGTGGAAAGTGGTTATAGGAAAAGTGCCATTCCATGACTTGAGCAATTGTGAAACCCCATATTTGCTTGCCAGTTTCCGGGGCAAGCTCCATCTGATCATGAAAGGGATTAACAATGATACTTCCGTCTTGACGGTGGATGTTTCGACTTCTTCCGCAAGCGTCTTACCGAGTCTAAACCCTGAGAAGTTTCGAAAGGCAGAAGACCCTGACTTTTGGAAGGTCATTGGCACCAAGAATTTTGGTGCAGCAGAATTCATCAGCTGCCAGGTACTTTCTGTTTAAGATGTTATAGTTCCCAGCTGTATGTGTATCATCTTCTTGGAAATAAAGTTTCACATACAAACACCATTCCTAGTTGAGGCCCTGTTCCGGTTACTAGCTCGTATGGGACCGGTATCGTTCTCGGATGTTCAGTGTTGCATATAGAACATTATGTGTACATGTTGCGGTGTCGTCTTCGGTGGCAACACATTGTGGTGTGAAATGTAATCCTTTATGAATGAAATATGAGATTGTCTTGTATCTTGGCAGTCGATATATGGTATACCATTGTATCATAGCCTTGGACGAAACTTCAACTACGAAATTTGAACACACCGATCGATCACAATCTTGTAGCCGCCACATTGTTAACTTTCAATGTAGCCTCTTAAATTCCACTAAAACTCACTGATACTAAAACGTATCTAGTCTGAGACTTGGTTGAATACATTCATGGAACATATCCATATCCTACCATGGTCTCTCCTTGACTAATGAAGAACAAGACAATACTATAATGCAACACCAAAATTGAATCATCGAACCATACTCGATGCATACTTGCATGAGTATGCACATCCCCGCTACGCGGTTCGATGTACCAACACGGCTCATGTGGCTTAGACATGATTTCGATACACCAAGAGCTTTGCACATGAATTTGCCATTGTTTACTTGCTTTTCCTATTCCCATCCTAATTTCATTTGTATACCTATTTTTTCCAAAATCCAATGACTTCCCAACAAATATAATGAAGCATTTTAAGAACAAACACACACACATGTAAAATATTATTGAAATAAAAAGTGAACTCTAGCAAGCTTTGGTCCACCTCTAATGCATCAGAACAGTTAGGTTATGCAGAGAAACAATCCATAAATTACAACTGGGGTTTGATCTGCAAACAGACTTTATCATCTAATGGTGATCCATGGTTACAGTTTTAATGGTTGATCAAGCAAATTCAAGCAGTTCACAAATGTAAAGTTACATGATGAACCAAATAACTTGGTGTTTTTTTTAGTTTCAAAATTTATCAGGCAGTGCTAATGTTTGGTATGTGAATGTTGATAAATGAGGATTAATGTGAAGTCCCAGATATGCAACACCAACAGTTTGTTACTAAGAGTTTAATCATAAAGATTTATCTGATAATAAATGGAAGAATCTTAACAAGCAGAGAAAAGAAAACTGATGAACATTACTAGAATACAGAGATTCATCAATCACAACATCATTAAACAAAGCTATATAGAACTTCAATATATTATAGGACAGAAGTTAAGGGAATATCCACTCATGATTCACCATTCAATCGAACAAGTAGGCAATTTACATGTAGCATACACCAACTTAGATGCTCGAGTATCCTTGAATATCAAATTAGATAAATATAAACTCTCATAGCATTGAGAACTTTACTATGTAAGTGTCCTACAGCCATAACTTTTCCCACCATATGAAATCCCTTTTAACATTCATATGCTCTTCAGTGTTCCAGTATAAAATTAATCAAATGGACTCCTAATCATCGATAATGTGATCATCTATCATCCTTTTATGTGTAATAGATCATAGCTAATGCCCGGGCTAATTCCACGAATTAGAGAATAACTCACCACAATAACCAATTCATAGAGGTTTGTTAACTTACAAATGCAAGCATAAAAGTATAGTCCACAAGACAAGTATTGACATGAAAACAAAACCTAACAAAATACTTGGTAGCTAGAAAGATGTTCCACAGATAAACAATTTTGCATAATTAAAGTAGTAAGTAAGCTTAAATTATATCATTGAGTGGAATAGAGAATGTTTCCTCACAAACAAAGCATCTTAAAGCACCAATAATTAATCAAAATTCATGTTAACAGAAGCAGAAAGCAAATCCAGGCAAGAAAGGTTGAAGCTTTGAGGGAAAACCCGTACTGCAGGACGCCATGGGTCTAACGGTATGACTTCTGGAAGCGGGCGCGCGCGCCACGGCCACCAAACTTCTTTGGCTCGCATCGGCGAGGGTCGGCGACGAGCAGGGTGCGATCATAGCGGACGAGTATGTCCTTGATTTCCTGCTTAGACTGCTCGTCGACGTACTTCTGGTGGTAGGCGACGAGGGCCTTGGCGATGCTCTGGCGGATGGCGTAGATCTGAGAGGTCTTGCCGCCGCCGCGGACGCGGATGCGGAGGTCGACGCCCGCGAAGCGCTGCCGCCCGAGAAGGAGGATGGGCTCGAAGGCCTTGAGGCGAAGGATCTCCGGCTTCACCAGCTCGATCGGCACGCCGTTCACCTTGATCAGTCCACGCCCGCGCTTGCAGTGCGCCACAGCCACGGCCGTTTTCTTCCGACCAAAGCACTGCACGGACTCCGAAGGCGCCGTCGCCATTGCCGCCGCTCGAGCTCAGAGGTAGAAATGGATCAAGATGAAACCCTACGCCTTGGAATTGTCCCTTATATAGTGGACCGTTCGGCCCAGGCCGGTTTCTTCCGGTTCGATCATGTTGGGCTCAATCAGCCCATTTAGATTATATGTCATGTCTGTTGCTTTTTTGATAAAATAATAAATTAAAAATAAAAAGGAAATATATTTAAAAAGTTCAAAAAATAAAACGGTATTATAAAAAATCAATATATATATATATATATATATATTAATTTTTAAAGTTTAAACAACACATTTATGATTGACCAAAATTAATTTTATTCTTAGAAAATCCTCTAAAACTCATAAAATTATTACAAAAATATGAGAAAAATTTTGCTTGTCAAAATTTTAGATACAAACTTTTTTTTGAGCATGTCGCAAAGTTCTTTTCATCGTTTGCAATGAGTTTAGGATGCGGTTTGAACGCGATAAGTCATTGCTTTCCTTGTGCATTGTGTTCTAGTTTACTCTAAAAGTTTTTCCTTCATTACAATTTTAACATTGCAAGAACAAAATGCCTTCTTTTTTGCGATTCTTTAAAGTTAGAATTCGAAAACTTTTCAAACATATGGTCTTTCTACAACGAGCTTAGAGAGAGTGCACTTAAATCTCCAACAAGATCATGTGTTAGATCGTTTGAATCGTTTTCCGTTGATTCATATGCTATAGCACGATCATAAAGTAGGATATAAATTCCTATCAATGAACCCTAAAAGAAAAAGCTTTCGAATGGAGGCTATGGAACTTGGTTATACTTGGATAATCAACAACTTAATTACCAAAAAAACATCCAAATGAATGCAAATATTGATAGTTTGAAGATATTCTTAGTAAAATATATCAAAAACAAAACTTAACGTTATAAGATCAATCAACATTATCAAGTTTTTGGAGTAGAAGATTGATGTACATGTTAATCCACACAAGTTTATTTGCATCATTAGAGGTAGCTTTCATCATCGTCCAACAAAGAGAATATGAATTTTATGTTGGGAAATTATTCTCCTAAGTTCATGAATTCTAAAATATATATAAACTCGTATAAAGGAACATAAAATAACAAGAGATCTAGTTATGTTGAAATCTATAACAAAAAATAACTACAAAAGGGAGATGATGAATTTGATTACAGCGAAAAAGTTATCATCCTTTTGTGCTATTCACAAATCCGGAAATCCTACGGAAGAAAAGAGAGAACAAGGGGTTGATCTTCCAGAGAAATTAGGATGATGATATTATAATCTCTTCGCCAATGAAGAGCAAAAAGATTTCTCAGAATCTCTAATCTAATGAGGATATATATATAATTTGTTATCAACCCATTAATAATAATGATTTGAGTTAGCAGATTCTATACATAAATGATCTCTACATCCAATAACTCAAATCCTTCATAATTAATTAGATCACTTAAAAATGTTGATTTTCTTAATGACACGTATCTATATGTCACAACTAACATATAAACCAACTAATTAAAGGAGATAAAATCTAACATTCCAAACTCTGATCAAATGACATTATTATTATTTGTTAATTAATAGAGAAGTATAGAAGGAGAGCCTTGATGTAATGAAAAAATTATTGTTGAACTATATATAAATCATGAATTCGAGTCTTAGAAAATAATTTCTTATAAAGTCGGAAAGATTACATATAACATATCATTCTTCAAGATCTTGTATTAATGCTCTCGAGATATAATTGAGTTGATTACGACAGAGTAGAATTGTTAAAATAGATAAGGGTCGAATCTCGACAAAGTTGAGGTAATTAATGTCCTCTTTCATCGTGGTCAACTATGACCTTTTGATTTATCTCCTCATAGATGATTGTGAAATCGATCATGTAGAACTATTGGAGGAACGAATTTTATCTTTTACAGAAAAAGAGATCTAGTATGGATAGATAGAGAGTGAGGAAAGAGAATGCATTTAATGAGGGATGAGAGGGGAGAAGTGTGAGGGGTGCAAGGTTGGTGGCATGGCAGATGAAAGTAGCTAAGTATGTTGCATGTGGGAGCCCATGCATGCATGTTTGGCAGGTGCCTCCATTAATGCAGCACTCATACATCAACAGGGAAGCTTCCTAATTCACTCAGACCTGGCCACCATATATGTATATACATTTTCAGCAGCTAAGGTGGAATTCACCACTCCAACGATTTGACACAATCAATTTTATGATCATATATATAAAAAAAATAAATTAAAAGGTTACAATTAACTAGAGGAAGGCATTGCCTCGACTATATATATACACACACTAGCTAATACTTTCCCTAGCTCACTGATCATTTGATATATACAAATAGATTTAATTAATTAAGTAGATAATAATGTTATCATAACCTTAATTTTTGGGACCTTCAAATTACCTATTATCGTGAGGCATGAGCCCCTTTAGGACTTATGGCTATTGCAATCTTTTAGGGGATTAAATTCGTCGTTTAGAGTTCGATCATGGTCCGTGC
>JBBMKF010458764.1:0-11586 GCA_037834155.1 Curcuma caesia | reverse complement strand
GAAATTTAAGTACTTTCATTTTTATTCAAAAATTATATAGTAAATTAATTTGTAAATAATTTGAGAGCAATTATGAATGGGTTTAATTTGGTAAAAAAAATGATAGTGAAGCATGATTTAGTTAAAAATTAAATATTAGTTAAAAAATATTAGAGGTACGTAAATGCAACTAAAATAATTTTGTTTTTAAGTCGAAGAAAGAATTAACGGCATTTTATTGGAACCATGCATGTAGGTACGTAGGTTTCTGAAATTTTCGTTTCGCATACTTCATTTTTATAATATCAAAATCACAAGAGTATTTTTAAAAAATATATATTTTTTCATTATTTTTTAATTTATATTATCGAATTCAGATCATATATTAGGAAGTTTTTATGATATATTAATTTTAATTTAAAATAATTTAAAATTTATCAGTTAATTTCAGAAGAAATTTTAATGTCATTCAAAATTTTAAAAATTTAATATTTTTTAAAATTAAATTTTATTTTCTAATACAGTCGACATTTATTGGCTATGACTACTGGAGAGAATTATCTCAGGAGTAGGGACCACAGATATCTTGCGAGATCATGACAATTTATATGCGATCTTTTCTCCGAAGAAAGAAAAAAAGATATAACAAAAATAATCGACGTACTTTTTCCCTCTTTCTTTACAATTGATGTAAAAGAAGAAATATTTTCTAAAACCATATTGTTTTTATTCCATTAATATTATGTCAAAACATAAAATAAATAAAAAATTATTTTTTCTTCATATTTTTTATATTTTAATGAATAATTTTTAAAATTTAAAATTTTCTTTTATTTTGAAAATTCTTTTCCTTTCTTCCTCAGTATAGTTGGACCGTGCTATTCATCGCAGCAGCAGGATTCGAAGGAAAAAAAATAGAAAAAGCACAAGTCTAATAGAAACTTGAGAAATAAAATGCAAAGAGCAACCATCCAATACAACTCACTACTGTTTGCTTGTCTAAATGCTCAAGAACTTCACATGGACATCAAGACGGAAATATTTTCTTTTGGAAAAAAAAAGAAGAAGAAATAATTTACGGCTGTCAATTGGCAATGTTAATACATGTAAAATTCGCGAAGGATCTCTAACAACTAATGAATGGAAATTCGATGTACAGTAACTTAACTACAAGTTGAATTTTTCAAGTGTTAATCATTTAATTGTTTTGGTGGGCGAAATTTACCATATAATGGATAAATGAGGTACGAGGATACGGTCACAATATCAGCCACTGTTGGTGTGTGCCACTCCAGAGAAGATGGGGGAGTTCCGAACCGGTTGGAGACTGGACAATAATGCAAATGTAAGAAGCCCACGCAGCTACTTTTGACCAAAATTTTGACATCTAATGTTTACAACAAATCAGAAGAGCTGGAAAAATAAGCTGGTGGAACCATCCGCAAATGATCTAATGTCTGCTGGTTTCACCACAGCTCGGCACAAGGGGCAGGTCCTTTCTCTCTCAAACCTGAAAAGATTCATGATTAACCAGCTTAAAGGCGATCAATCGATTACTCTGCAAAGGGTGTGAAGACACAGGAAGCATGTTTTAAATGGGAGCTAAAACATATTTTGACCTCTGTTGGGATTTACTTTCAAACCAGGGCCTAGGCTTGGCCATGCAAGACAAGCCGAGCATCACTCATGTGGCACCCAGAGTACCAGGGCGAACCATGTGCACAGTAATGCCGAGAGATGCATGTGTGGCTCATTTGGCCCGAGACCAGAGCCCTTTTAAGAGGAGTCTGAACAGAAGCAACAAACAGCAGAACCTAGGGAGGAGAGCCATCAAAGAGTGCGCACATATGCCTTGGTCTAGTCGCTAAAATAAATGAGAGATCAATTCATGCTTTGTTGTGCTAATGAATGGAGGATATGACCTGAGTTTGATTATCATGTCACATCTAAGATAATGTTCACACAACTTGACGTACAAGTGTTCTTTCAATTCGTTATACTCAAGTTTGCACGAGTTATGAGCAAATTTGAGATAACACTTGTGTGTTCAATTTTGGTGGCTTCATAACTTTTACCCTTCTCGGTGTGTGGTGTGTGAGTATATTTGTTGACACTAGTATGGATTTCTAGATTGATCATCTTTTGATGCAATAATACCTTTTCTGAATATTGCTATATATTGTTTGGGAAGTAGCACATTGAAGCATAATACGACTACCCTGCCAAAGTACAATTTACTTTATACTGGAAAAATTATCAGAGTTAAATAAATCATAATGTTATACAAGTTTGATTTGCTCACTCAGAGATGGTAAGGGTTCGTGGCTAACAATAAAAGACAACTTGGCGCACGAAACTCCCGCTAATACGGGATCTCGGAGAAAGATCTATTGTGCCTTACCTTACTTTGTAAGAGACTATTTCCGAGACTCGAACTCGTGACCTCTAGGTCACACAACAGCAACTTTATCGTTGCGCTAAGGCTCCTCTTTGGGTTCATGCCTAACAATCCTAGGGGAAACATGTAAGTTTGAAGTGGATATCTCATTGACATGAAGTACCTAAAGATTTGAGAAGTCCAATGGTCCTCCAGATATTGAACTTTAAGAGATAATGTGTCAAAGAGTTGAGCAACATAAAGAGCTCGATATGTGAGCATATGGGCAAGGCATTCTACAACCAATACAATGGTTGTAGAGATGAAGTTAATGATCCCAAGTCGAGGGATTATCTTTGTGCTTATAGCAAAGTACATTACAAGCAAGTGGTTTTAGGAACATATCTTTCCTTTTCCTCCTGGCCGCTGGTCTGAAACAAACTCTTTTTGAGAAGAAATAATTGAATATTAGATTAGTATAGCCGACTACAACATGTCTCTAAACCCTAAACCCTAAAATCCAATCTACCAGTATGAATCTAATGAAATTAAGATAAGAGATGATGTTTTGCATGCCAAACCCTTGCTCGCCATAATGGTAGTCTCCATCCATATCTATGCTCATCCCCATGCAATCCGAGGCTTACCAATTGATTCAAGTGGATCAGATACTCTGGTGTGCATGAGGCAGACAACCTAGACTGATTCCAGATGTAGACACTATAGACTTAAGGATATGCTTCAACTATCACCAACTTGGTCCTCCAAATTGAGCCACTAAAGTAGAATATTAATAGGGAAAAACCTAGTAAAAATATAGTTAAAGGGTATAATAATAGTTTATTTTACTTAACTAACTTTGTTATTACTTGGAAGTTCTAAACAATTAGAAATGTCATAGGAAATGTTAGCAAATCTATAGCGACACTT
This sequence comes from Curcuma caesia, assembly GCA_037834155.1. NCBI lineage: Eukaryota > Viridiplantae > Streptophyta > Magnoliopsida > Zingiberales > Zingiberaceae > Curcuma > Curcuma caesia. The sequence goes on along the minus strand of JBBMKF010458764.1, from coordinate 8,300 downwards.
CTGTTGGCGCAAAGGCAATTCCAAGACTAAATGAGGCTCTATAGTGAAGGACACTTAAAGTCAAATAGAGGCCAGAAATGCTTCTTTAAGGGCAACTGTTAGGACTGAGGCTAGGAGTTCGGCCATAACAGCAACTTTTCTAGATTCCCTTTTCTAGATCGTAGGTGTCAATTAACAACTATCGTTGAACCATCAACATGTTGTCACTATCACAACCAAACTCACTAACCTCTGGTACTAAAGTTTTTGTGATTACAGTGTGAAGTTCAGTGCAAGGTGATCCTACTTGAAGCACGGCTTTGATATTTTTTTACTTCAGCATTTTGATTGAGCAGCTAATGGGAGAAGTATAAAGAAAGGTGAGATTAATAATCTATCCCTGTGGATGATGATGAATAGAAGAGTATTGTTCATGGAATTTAAATATTATCATGTTCCCAATATAAGGTTGGAAGACACCTTGTTAAAGGTGAGAAAATGATACCATGGCAATGATGTAGGCGAACATAATTCTAGTGTTTCCTCATGAAAGTTGGCATGGATAGACTTAATAAAGTATGAAAGGTGAATGGAAGATAATATACATTCATGTACTAAAAGAAATTATTTAAACAATGTGGACAGGAAATTCTACATGTAAACTTATGAGTGAAGGAAAAAGGTTGTAGATCAAAGAGACATTACCATTCAGACACACAATCTTCACAGAAGATGTGGTTACAGCTGAGTAGGATTGGAATATGCAACTTCTCCTGGCAAATAGTGCATAGGTCACCGGCAGCAACTACCTGCATCAGTTCACACATTAAGGTGCAGTATCCTTGTAGACCTTCATAAGGATTTTTTGCTTAACAGAATCTGGTGATAGCCATATAGTAATTATGGAAGAAAAGGCCCTAGAATTCTGTTTGCAGATAGATCAATCTGGCGATGACCTATTCAGATTAAGTTGGCAGAATGACGGTATAGATGTTCAACAGTTCAAGTGTTACTAACCCGCAAATCTATAACACAGCATTTATCTGCTAAGCAATTATCACTGAAACTTTGACTCAAAAGTCTGAAGCAAATATGTGATTATTTAACCAATCAATAAAATACTACCATGTGCTTGCAATGTTGTCTTTTCAACCATGTGGTTCCAACTCCTATTTTCATACTTACTCTTAAAATGACAAAGCATGGAGACATAAGACATGTTTAAAAAAGGTGATATCGTTTACATCAGTAATGAGATATCATGGTTTAAACAGGATCGACTATGTTGTCTATCCACATACAAGAGAACTAAATAATATCCTATCCTAAAACCACATCGGACTACTTTTCATTTATACAATCAATCTTGTGTTTGCTTCACTGCCTACAGTTAATTGTGATAGTTCATGGCATGGTTTTTTTTTGAGCACTTGTGACAAAAGTTACTTTGCATATGCTCCACCTGGAGTATATGAGAAGACCATAAGTAAAACTAAAATTCTAGCAACTGAGTTCCTTATCTTTGACTTTCAATTGACTGGGCTAACCATGGATATCTGGAGACTTAATGTACATTGTCATGGTGCTGAATCTGTTGAATGGATGATGATAATTAGTGTTCATTTTGGAGAAGAGCACAAGATCTTCAGTAAAGAATAGAAAAAAAAATGGTTGGGCTATGACTTTCTTGTCTATTTTTTCTTCCAATGCATACCTATTTAATGGTTACAATGGGTTCACATCTCTTCTTCTGCAAAAAGGTGGAATCTGCCACCCAGCGGCCCCACGACCATCTGTGAGGAGGTAAATAGAAAAATTGCAGTCGGTCACGATGGAGATGGGTTCACATCTCAAGTATATAGCTCTAGTGTCTAATCTAGTAACACCTAAAACCACAACATCAGACTACAAGTAATGCCCCATCTAGATTCAATACCATCAATCACCCACAACATACCATAATGTACCATAATACTCCCCGCCACACAACACAAACTCTACACAACTACAATTGCATAACCATTCGATACATCACACTCCGCATATTTGCAAATGGAGTAACCTGCGACTGAGGTTCAAAATCTCAAGTCATGTTGGCATTTCGGAGTTTAAATGGAACAATACTGTTTCAGTACTGGTGGAAGATAAAAAAAAGAAGACAACCTAGCTTCGGACTTTATGTCCCATCTAGAATGGTACAATTTTGACAATGTATTATACATAATTTTTTTTTAAAAAAGAAAATATTATTTCAATTCATCTTGATGTGTTTTTAGTATGTCAAGGGGTGTTGTGACATGATAGTCATTAATATGATTGACACAACAACATATGATCGATTTACGTGTGTTGAGTAGTATTAAATTTCAATAATTTATTGAAATGATACAATTTGACCATGTCACTCGGCACAGTACGAGATTTCAAACTATGCTTACAACATCCTCCCTAACTCAACGTGTTTGTCCTCAAGCATAATCATACCCTCTAGAAAAAAGAGGATTGAAGTGTGCCTGAGCCATATGATGAGAGGCACAACGAGGCTACAAATTGTTCCATGACAATATCAAAGGTGCATGATCCTCTTCTGTCTAGTTCTCCTCCTCATTGGATTTTTTTCCTTTGTCGCCCACTATCCCTCCCTGCTAGGGTTCATGCTCAGCACAGTCAATGACACCAACTCATCAATCGAGGGTCAAAAGTACTAAACCAAGATGTGAATAGGTGATCATGGATGGCAAATTTAGTTCAAGAGCAAAATAAAATAAAATAAAAATAGTAGACAGATTAAATTCTCCATCCTTTACTACTACTTGGTAGTGAAACAGATTTTATCAGTTTGCCTCACAACCATACTGCATCAGTACTTGAGAGTGAAATCTTTCCATATCTGGGTAATGGATTGCATAAATTTCAAAGAAATTATTTGTCTCACAGTATGGCAATTAAGATCAACTTGCTAATGGCATGAACCATTAATCACAGGCGTGACCAAGTTGAGTAGACTAAGGATATCATTTCAAGAAAAAATGGCAGAACAATCCTATATCCAAAAATCCAAAAAAACAAATTGGGATATGATCATCGATGAAAAAAAGACTGGAACCTGTTCCATTGTTGCATGAGAGCCATAATGTACTTCTTTGCGCGATAGTGCCTTTACTGCAGCAACAAAAGATTGAACCTGGAAGCAAATATGAAATGTCAGTTTCCTGACATCTAAGAAGGCACAATTTGTTCACTGAGAGTCCAATATAAAATAAAACAGGTAAAACAAGCTCAAGAAACCATATACTGGATACCTTAAAAGAGAAGAAAATACCTTCTCAACAATTGATGTCAGCTTGAAGGTAAGGTAGAGTCCCGTAATTAGAGAGGAAAAGATGCTTCCATATTCTTTGTTCAGAAAAAAACGATACCAAACAGGTGCTGGCAACAAGCCACGGTACAAAAGCAGCAGGTATTCAACAAGAGTTAGCATTTGGCCCTAAAAGGAAGAAGACTAGTAAACTTGCCTAATCGTTAAGTGATACAATCATTGTTACAAAGTTAAATATTTATTGAACTAAAATAAACACAAATCTAACAAAACGTGATTTTCCATTTTGAATCTGCCATTAAAACTGAATGATTTATTCATGTCACCTTATCTCCATAATTATGCTAGTTCAGAAGCATAAAAATGTCCATTTGAGCATGGTATTTCACCTCTGAATTACTCCTAGGAAAACCACATGTGAACTTGGAATTTAATATGTGAACTGAATTAGTTGTGTACATTATATGTCAAGCATCCACCTGAGACACTATTTCTTCCATATGTCAAATTTCAAATTTCACTACGAACATAGTTATATTTAATACTCCTCCCAATTGTGGGCAGGCAAGCTGCACTGCAGCCCAACATATGAACCAACTTAACTAAAAATATATTATTTCCATCGTTAACACTAGTCCCTAATGCTCCCGCTCAGGTTGGTTCAAAAATATTATACAACTACAACTGGTTACAAAATTCAAATCTAAGATGGCAAATCTTCTAATTGATCATAGAGTTAAAAAAACAAAGTGACAATCTCCTGATTGCAGGATTGCAGCTTGTACCTAGCAAAGTGGCAGACCGGCAATTAATCCCTATAAGTTTCATCCTCTCATAAAGTGTTGTATTGGAAGTTGTTAGATATGTAATAGTATAGGGATCAAGATGTCAATAGTATAATAGTTAAATACATATTTATGATAACATTTTGTGAATGATAGAAGGAGAAAGGGGGAAAGAGAACCCTAAGGAATTTTTTCCGTAATATTTATTTTCCCTTAACATGGTATCAGAGTCACCCTATCCTCTTCTTATCGATCATCATCCTCCAAGTTCCTGTTCATGCACAACTTCCATGTTGTCCCAATGTCTCAATCTCAGTCCAGAGTCCCTATGGCTTCTCAACCATATGTCCACCCATGTGTTTGCTTTGTTGTCACTCGCGAACACATTCATGTCCTCTACACAAGCACCCACGCAGCCACACACATCCTCCACCTGAGGACCCTCGCAGCTCGCAAGCATCCTCTGCGCAAGCTGCCTTGCCTCTTTGTGAGAGCTTGCAGCACAATTTTCTGTGTCCACATGTCACGCACTTGAGATATTGAGAGCCAAACACCCATTCAACCTTGTCTTCTTTAACCAATCTCTAAATTCAGTAACAGTTTCAGCCCATTCCTTGGGCTGGTAACATTCACATTCATATAATAAGGAAAGAGGAGCGAGGAGAAGAGTGTGACGAATCTGCATTGAGCTGTTTTGCTTGAATGGAAGAGGAAAGAGAATCATGGTTAGAGTGGATTTGCCTTACTCATCATACGAACCCTGTGTAAGCCAACACTATTATCATGATAACCAATAAAAAAAGAGAGAAAACCTTGTCAAGGATCGATTGGATGAGCATCGAATTTTTGTTCTTGACACAACTTGTGGGTGCATAGATAAATGGTCAAATAAACTGTTAAAGTGTAAAAATAGTGGAGCCTGTGTGTAAATTAACAAGAAATTAGCCTCTATGTAACTCGGAAAGTGCATGAGAGAAGAGGAGACAACTCCAACACAGTGAGCCTATGCTTGTGGACTCCCCCTAAAAGGATTGAAAAGAGAGATTTCGCTCTTGTTTCAAGTTGAGAGAGATAAAATACTTTGTTCTGATAAACTAAAACAATTTCACACATATCCACTATACTAAAATATATCTAACAATAATATATTAGTACACAATAAAGTATGACTGAACCTACATATCTAACACATTAGCCATAAAAGTTTGATCCCAACTTGCTAGTTTAACTATCAGGTCTTATGTTTGGGTATTATGTCATTGTTATCTTTTAGCTAATGAATTGCTCCATATTTATTATGCCTCAAACAATTTCACAACCCAGTTCAGTACAAAGAGGAACTAATATAAAAGAGCAACTAATAGAAATTTCAAATTGAATTACCTGTTTTCGATATTTAGGGCCTTTACTATTTTTGAAGTACATCAACAGAACACACTTGACCACCATAGCAGCTTGCCGCACCATTGTATCTGGAAAACAATAAAACCAATTATATGATGCACTCAGGAAAACATGTCCTCATTCTTCTAAACATTAATTGTGCCTTCTAAGTCTCCATTAAGAGGAATTCAATAAATTTGCAATTGTCTTGCACTCATTGTCTAATGAAATTGTGAGTGTCCAGATCCTTTTCAAGAACATAAAATCAAATAATGACAAGAAACCAGGGCAGTTCCAGAATGTTATGTATCATGATAACATAAAGGGGTTCATATCTTCCGAAATTCCAAATAGAACTTGGCTCTGAAATCTACTTCTTGTAAGTCCACTAACATTTGAAGATTGTAGATAGAAAAAACTGTGCAAATCCAACAAATATATGTATCATCAACAACAACCAAGCCCTATCTATATGTATCATCATTCTAATAAAATTATACTTTTATCAAAACCATCTCATTTACTAGTACAAGTTAGATATTTAAAATACTGCAGACTCTAAGATCAAGAATAGCTACCACAGTGACTGCATCATTGTATAAATGGGAAAGCATGATGATGTTATAGAAGACCTAATTGAAATATTGCAAATTTACAAGCGCTTCTACCTTAATAAAGGGGGCTGTGTAGGACAAATCATAAAACCTTTCCACCATTATATTTATTGAATTCTCTCTCAAATACATTCCCTAAGTCCTATCATATGCTGAAGACATCAGTTTCCTGCGCCGCATCACCCGGTTATGTCTCTGATGACTACATGACCAGAGAACTAATTCTTCTTCTAACCTATGGCACAGCCCTTCTGAATGCAATGAATTGGAGTCAAGATCTACTCCACCTCTTCGCATAGCATCACCCCTCAAAAAGCAACCAACGCCCGACAACTGCCAACTGATGATTGACCACCGAATGCAATGTCGCCGTCTCATGTATCACAGCTTGTCTCAAACCCCAAATCAAAGTCTCTAAGATACTATGAGAAACCTTAACTGGAGCCAAGAGAAAATAAAAGTAAAGTATCATGGTGGCATCAAAACATAAGAATACTAACGTAATTCCCAAGCGACACAAAATCAAGAATCAAATGAACTGTATTTATCTTCCAATATCTTTATTATAATATATTTTACTTTTTATATATACAAAAGCAAAAAACCATAATTAAGTTACTCAAATCAATTAAGCCAAATCACATTTAAATGCTCCTATTGATGGTTTGAAATTTAAAATTTATCAACATAATATACATATAGATTGATTAAACTAACCAATTATTTGAGCTCAATACATACATACATACATACATACATACATATATATATATAATAATTAACCTTATGATAATTTCAACAAATCATGAAAAACTTCAAAAAAAAACTCTAAGCACTTTCATAGAAATATAAAATTTCACTTTTCCAATTAAATATACATGGATCTACATAAATTTTTTTTGTTCTTATTGAAGTTTAAGCTCCACAATTAATCCATCTCAACATATTGAATTAAGAAAGTACTTAAATACTAATATTTCCACAAAGTTCTCATTGCCATTATCAGTTCACCGTTGTCACATGGATAGGAGAGCAAGAGGTGGCAAATTGATCGGCTTAGGTCTGCATTGTTCATCAGGATAATGTTGCATACCATCAGGCATCAAAAACTATTAAGAAAACACAATTATTTCCTTGGCTCTATCATTGGCAAAAGGGGAGAAGAGGCCGTTGAAGTTAGAGAGACCGATTGGAACCCATAGAATGTGGATCGTGTCCTCCACAATGTTCTTGGAGGTGGCAAGGCTGCTCGCCATGTGCCTCACTGTCACAATCATCTTCTCCTAGGCGTTGTCATCGCCATGATGATCATCATCACTCAATCTATGAGGAAGCAGTGGTGATCATGAGGAGTTGGGCCTAGGATCTAAAGGTGGGAGACAAAATCAAGCAGTCAACATTAGTGTCTAGAAGGAGACGAAGACAAAGGAAACGAGAAGAGTGAATGTCGCTGTGATGAAAATGGAATAACCGCACATAGAAACATGTACACAGAGAGTACCTCAACATCTTCATTCATGTTTGATGACAGTGCCAACTTAGATTAGATCGCCAACAAAGCTCAAGCTTGTCGATGTCACAATTCTTGTTCCCATACCTATATCTTTTCCTTCATGATCTCCTCAGCCTTAGACTCAGTCTGTTTTATCCTTTCCACAGTGATGGGACTAGTGTAACACAGTTGATAGCAACACAGAGGAGGACAAAACTATTGAGTCTGTTGCTGAGGCAATGAACAACAACTGGTGGTGGGAATGGTCGAATTGACAGCTTGCTAGATCACCACATGGCATGAGATTTGGGGCCACTAAATGGCTTCCTAGTGGACAGTTTTACTTTGGACTATATATAGCAGATTGTATTCTTGGGGCAGATGAAGTGAAACAGTGAAATTCCATTAGTTGAAATATGAATCGATAGAAACCCAAAATTAGCTGAGGCTATTTATTTGATTATATCTAATGTCTTAGCTTTCCAAACAATACTATAGCACAAATATTTTTTTTTTAAATCTAAAATGGGCCAATATGGTGATGCACTGAAAAGTTTAAAAGCACTACACAGATTAATTGCAATTAAACTTTTTAATGAAAGCTCAACAATCATGGGCATATAATTAGAGCATGCAATTAAATGCATGTTGTGCGTGCCCAACTCAATTAATTACACATTATTCATTCGCAGAACTTGCCGAACCCATGCATTCAATTACACATTATG
>JBBMKF010458753.1:0-11588 GCA_037834155.1 Curcuma caesia | reverse complement strand
AAAAAATCATTTGTGTCTTTCGTACATATTTTTCTTTCATTGCTTCGTATTCATTTTCCGCTGCACGTTTTTCAAAGTATAAACTTTCTAACTCTGATTTTAAACGAACGAATTTTTTAAAAGCACGTGATTCACCCCCCTCTCACGTGCACTCGATCCTACAATATATTTTTTTCGTTTGCTAACCATTTAATATCTCATACAGAAAACTAAACACATTATAATGGGATGATTGTATTTAGTTTACAAAACCTTAAATATGTAGAAATGGAGGGGGAAAAAATCCTAAAACAAACTTTTCTATTGTAATCGATATAAATAAACAAATTAACCAAAAAAGAAAATCGTGAAAAGAATCGATGAAAAAATATCGAGCGAGCTGCTATGCTGAAACCTTCTTCAGAGAACAGCTAGTCTTTAAAGTTTGAGCGACATTGAAATTTAGATCACATTTTAGAATTTACTTGATTATTCTTCCCATCGATATTTTTATTCTATTGAAATTTCATCGATGTTTTGTGCTGGTATATGTTGCATGTGAAATAGGAAGCGGTAAGATAAGCATGAGACTCAACGCTGCCATCTGAACCAACCAAATAAATTTGTAATTAAAATAGGACTTTGGTGCATTGGGAAATCACAAATGAAGTAAGTGATTGAGAGAGGGATAAAATCGAAATCAAATACGCCTTTTGAGAATTCTTAAATTTAGATGCACCTTTCGGACAAAAAATTTTTTTTAATGTGTTCTTTAAAAATTTACTGTATTTTTATTCAAAATTCATTGATAAAAATATCATCAATAACTTTGGGGAAAAGTTAATTTATAAATTTAAAAGACTCCAAATTTAAAAATATAAATGTTTATAGTAATACAACGATATAAATTTAAAATAAATTTGAGTTCTTTAATATCATGTCAAAACTCAATGATAAACTTTAAAAAAAAATTCAAACTTAAAAATAAAAAAGATAAATTCAGAAAAAAATACTTAATAAAATTAATTATTATTATTTATTGAAAAGGAAAAAGATATTTAAAAAGGTGTGTCTTTTAATAAAATATAAAAGATTTAGTCCGAAAAATTCTTATCCACTTGTTTTTATCCTTCCCACTTTTCTCGGATTCGTTAAACACCATACTGTTTCCGCGTTAACGCCACTTCATTTCAAGTCGACATAACAACTACTTCTACCCCACGCATACCTATCTTTTGATTGGATGTCTATTTAAACCCCACTGCCTACCCAAAACGGGGCAGCCTAGGCTGGAAACTAACAATAGAACAGATTTAATTTACCATCGGCCGATTGCCTTTTTAATTTTTAAACTCCTCCTCCTCCTCAGCGCGGCGGAGCCCTGAGGAAAAGGAGGACCACCCTAACAATTATTTCGATTTCTTTATAAACAAGTCGCCCTACCTTTCTTCGTTGTCTTTCTTCCTCGATACCGAACCCCTCGGCGGCGTCTCATCGTCGTCGCCATCTTCATCCGATCTACGAGGCCGGCGGAACAGGAGGAGGAAGATCAAATAGACGGCATCCCTCCGTCTCCATCGTCGTAAGTACTTGCTCAGAGGATTCTTGTTTCATTTCTTCGATTTCTGTACTTTTAATCCTCTCGTGCCATGTTGCTTTTCAATCTTATTCCAGTTGTTTCGAGTATTAATTTGTTTTTAGAGAGTTCCTCGATCTCCATGCATCGAGGTTTCTTTATCCACTGGTTGGGGTTAGTTTCTGTATATTGATTTAATTTTCTTATGTTTTTTGGGTCATTCAATCTTTGATTTCGAACGAGGGGAGTTAGATGATCGGTTTCCCCTGGTTCGATCCCTTTTGTCTTTCGGCAAAAAGGGTGGACCTTTGTAGATCATTTAAGGTTGCTCGTTGTAGCTAGAAACTTTTATGCCCCGGCCCACTGATTCAATAATATGGACGACCCTGAACTGCTGCTGGGCTGGTTGATATGAATGTGGGAGATATTCAACCGGCTGCTTAATTTACGGAGTTACCATCGTTAGAAATATGAATGGAAAAGGTAAATCGAAAGAAGAAATTCCGTGAGATTTTAATTCCACGTTAGGAGTTTTAAAGTTAGATGTACGTTAAGTTGTGAACAAATGCATGCATGGAGATCTATCTCTTTCCCGGATTCACTGAATTAAATTAATTCATATGCCAACACAAATAATGTCGGATCGAGAAAGATAAAATTTACTCAAGTAAATCAATTAATATTTGTTAATTAAAATTTCTTTTTACTACTTGCTTAAGAGGGTAATGGAAAAATTAATCAAACGATTAATTGTAAATCCATAACCTATCGATTATTGATGGTTGATAGCAACGTTTTAATCCGGACATTAAAAGTCAAAAATGACCTTTGCTGTTTAACATAGCCAAAAGAGACGTGCTCTTATATAAGGAACTAAATTTTGAAGAGAAGGAGATCTTTGTCCATCTGCATTTATTCTCACTCTTATTCTTTCTGTCGTGCATTTCTTATTCAATAGAATATCTATGATAACATTCGAGAATCTCTGTGTTTGTTGTGACCACTAATGTTTGGTGTGAATCATGATTTACCATTATATCCTAGAAAATAACGCTCCACGACAACCTCGAAGCACAATTGGATGTAGATCAAATCTATTTTAAAGAGACCACGTTGAATACAGACCTCAGTTTCTTAATTTCTACGCATTAGGGAATTCACTGTTCAAGTTTGAGATTATTTGCTCAAACCTTTCAATAAATAAGTTGAAGTTGAATTTGTTTCAATTTAATAATTTTTCTTATAATCTCTGATAATAAGATTGTCTAATCTCCATAACCTAATCGAACAATGATTTATGGGTCCTTTTCAAATTAAGTAGGTTGCAATGGATGCAATTGCCCCCACGACACAAGTTTCACGGGAAATTGCTCGAGAGCTCTTGATTGCGATCTCTCAGATGACACCAGAAAAGAGCCTCATCGCAAATGTATTGCCTGCAAACTCAACTGATGCTGGTATTGCAGAGGGACGGGTCGATAGAGATGTAGATAAATACAGATCTAAGTTGATCTCCATCTCCCAGAGTCAATCTCCAGATGCTCAACCATCAGCAGCCTGACTTAGATGAATATTAATTGTGTTATACTCTCTGTTTCTTTTTCTATATTCCCCCTGTTTGCTTCCCGTCATATTAGTTTTTTTTACTCTCATATATAATGTATATTTGATTGCATAAGAATTAACATGTAAAATAATAAGCCTAGTCTAAATATCAAAAGAAATAAACCCACCTAACCCTTTAAAAAACAGTCATATTTTATGGTGAATATGCATAGTTGATCCTTGGAATTATACTTACTCATGAATTGTTTTTCCTATTTTCAACGTGCGAATCTAATAATGTGGAAAGTAATGATGTTGAGAGAAACTTTGATAAAGAGTCCATAGTTGTTCCTTTTATGAAAAATCGGATGCAATTAATTATTTTTTTAATATCTATTGAATAAATTTAGAAGGCATAATATGCATGCACCGTGGAGATTTAATTCTATTAAATATTTAGTTTCATCATTAAATTGCCCAAGTAAAGCCTTTGAAATTGGAAAATGCCTAAATAAAGCTAGCGTACTAGATATTTATACTTTGTTTGGAAGGAGGTGAGAAAAACATAGAAAAAATAAATAAATTAGTAGAAGGAGAATTTTGATCTTTGTTTGAAATGAAGTGAATTAAGGAGGGGAAGGGGAGAGAAAGGTAAGTTTTACCCTTGCATATTCATGAATTGTTAAGGGGACGTTTGGTTTGATCATTTTTTGTTTTCATTTTCTTATTTTCTAAAAATTACTGTTTGCTTTGTGTTTTCCAATCTCATTTTCTAGAAAATGAGAAGTCATTTTCTGAGAAAACAGAAAATGACAAAATATCATTTTCTATAAAGAATGAAAACTGCGACTAAGAAATAGAAAATGGGAAAAGACGTCTACAGTAACGCCGCACGCTCCCTCATCGCACAATTCTTTTTTTTCCTCTTCTTTTCCTCCCCTTCTTCTTGAGATCCTTTGCGGCTTCCAACGATGGCGAACGAATGAGCAACTCCGGATCGACTAGAGGCGCCGGTGCCCATGGAGGATACCGTTTGAGCATCATCGACCTCCTCATCAAGCCTCTCCTCCTCGCTAGTACTTCCCAGCAATACTCTCCCACCAAGGATGAACAGCTCACTATCGCTAAATAGGCAAGCTCTCTCTCTCTCTCTCCCTCTCCCCCGACTTGGTTACAATTTCAACCCCCAACAACTTAGGGGGGTGACGAAGGGGAGTCGATGGCGGTGATCTCATCGAATGCTTCCTCCCCTTCTTTTTGTTCTTGTGGATCCGATTTACCCTTTTTGTAGTCTATCTCGTCCCAGATGACGGATCGACTAGAGAGGCAACGTGGTGGTGGTGGGTCGGGTTGCGTTGTTGGTCTGGATTGCTTACTCGGTGTCATTAGGGCGCTCCGGATGGGGTCCTGTCTTTCAGCAGATGGAGGAGCTTGTCCAGGAGGGAGGAGCAGGTCCATAGGATCCCCGGGAGGATGTTCCTAAACGGGGTCAGTGTTGTCACTTCACTCTTCACCCAATAGGGAAAGAAGGGAACCAACCAGGACGCCATGATCGTTTGGGAGGTTTGATCTATCACTTACTCGTCATTTCTATTTGTTGATGCTTAGCGACTATTTATATAGAGAAATGTAGTAGAACATCATGTAGTGTTCTATCTATTGATGCTTAGCGACTATTTATATTTGAAATGCAGCAGAACATCATGTTGATTTTCCAGGGCTCCAGTTTAGGCATACTCTTTTGGTTTCATTCTCATAATTATTCAGATATGTTGCAGCAATTAAAAGATAGAATGTCGCAAGTTTTATTGATTGAAGGATAAAGTGTTTTGATCTTTCTTTTGTTGCTAAGTTTGATTTAGAATTGTGGATCAATTATCAGTATTCTAATTAATATTTTTACTATGAATCTTTTATCCTATAGTGTGATATATGGAAAAAGTTTGAAGTTATGTAATGTTGTATTAGAATGTTAAGTTTGACTCCTTTCTAATATGGTTGATCCCTTTTTATATGATTTTTCCTTTTCCATGAATAAGATGGTATTTTTATAAAAAAATTTATTTTATTTATAATTTTTTATCTTAATAAACCAAACGTATTTTTGAATTTTCTTTATTAGAAAATAGAAAATAGAAAATAGTATATCATACCAAACACATTTTTTGTTTTCTAAAAACTAGATTAGAAAACAGAAAAACAGAAATAGAAAACAAAAAATGGAAAATAGAAAAAAAATTCAAACCAAACGCCCCCCAAAATTTCTTACACTCCGATTTGGAGTGTAATTAGGAAGGGAAAGGAGAACTCAAAAAATATTTTATTTCAATTTTATCCCTATTTTAAAATATTAAATTTTAAATTAACTCATCTATTTAGATATCTCGTCTTTGTATCGTCACTCCTCATATAATGTGCGCCGCCACCATCTAATGTTCAATCGCTCATATTCGACGTTGGCGTCGACCCTCTCCATAAATTTCTTTGAGGACAAGACTTAAGAGGACAGAGACAGATAACCCTAATTCTTGATCAAAACCTATTAGCCCCAAGTTAAGATTGCTCTCCGCACACCAAACCCTTCATCAGAACCAAAGTTTGAAGTCACTTCTATCTTTCACTTACTCAATCTTACCGGATGGGTATAAGTTTGCATAAATTTAAATAGCCTAAGTCCATTGATGAATTTCGATCAAAACCCATTGATAGACCTAGAGAGCTCAGATTGCACCCATATTAGGTCGTGAGGGTTTCTGAGGATGCAAGGAGTCCAAAGGAGTCATCCATTAATTATTTAGGGCTCTCTAGAGGTGCTTTAGTATTATGCTAACTTTCAGCTAGAATGTTTGGGGCTGATCTCCTAGAAATCAAGACCATGTTGGTTTGGTCTCAGATCAAGCCTAATGTGGTCTTGATCTCCAAGAGACCAGGCCCAAGCATTCAAGCTGAAAGTTAGTATAATATTGGAGCACCTCTAGGGAGATCAAAACAAGTAATGGTGGCCACCTTTGGACTCCATCTGACCTTAGAAAACCTTAAAAACTCACAAGAGATGAAATGAGTGCAATCTAAGCTAACCCAGGACTTTCTTCTGATGTCCGATCCTTGCTGACCCATCATTCTACTAGACGTTCGATCTTTTGGCCTACCTAGACTTCCTTCCTGGTACTTGCCCTTGATATGCCAAGTCTTATTGCTCGGTCTACTTGACTATGACTTCCTTGCTCGATCCACTGACTAAGACTTCTTTGCCCAACCTCAACTAGGACTTTTCTGTGCTACCAACACACTAAGATAAGCTTATTAGTTCACCACACAACTTTAATTTGAATCCTTTACTATGATCAAATTACATGTTCGATTATCTTGTGTCATGCACCAACAATCCATATTTCTTACAATGATGAAATATTATTGCCTATCATTCCTCGCTAGTGTGGTATGATTAATTACAAATATCTATGATTGTATAAAAAATCAAAAATTCCTTGCTTACGTATCATTGAAAATGCATTAACATAAATACAACAGTAATAAAAGGCAATACAAAAGTGTGTAAACTATAAAAATGAGTTAAAGTAAATTGGTCAACACTAGCACTTCCACGTAATAACTCTACCAAAGGTGATCCCATTCCATGATTAAATCTTACAATCCAACTAATATCACCACAAGAAAATCATGAACTAGCGACAGAATTAGCGATGGAATTTTTTCCCGTCACTAACGAATCATTTAGCGACGAAATTTTTTGTTAGTCACTATATTAGCGACCGACTTTTGTTTCTGTCTCTAAAACGTTGCTATAACAACAGTCATAGCAACAGAACTATTTTTTCGTCGTTAATATAGTGACGAAAATAAATTATCGTCGCTAAATAAGGAAACAGAATTAATACGACAATATGACTTAGTGACGCAATTTATTTTCGTCGCTATTTTAACAATGGAAATAAAACGTCCGTCACTAAAATAGCGACAAAAATAAATTTCATCATTATTTAGCAACGGAAATAAATTCCATCGCTATTTTAGCGACCGAAATAAATTCCATCTCTATTTTAGCGATAGACGTTTTATTTTCATCGCTAAGCCGTTGATAATGGATGGGTCAGGGGAAACCCTATTTTAGAGACTGTTTCACGACGAAAATATTATTTCCGTCGCTATTTAGTGATGGAATGTTATATCCGTCGCTATTTAGCGACGAAAATTTTAATTCCATCGCTATTTAGCGACGAAAATAATATTTCCGTAGCTAAAGTCGTGAATTTTGGGACTGACCAGCTCTTTTCTTCTCCCCCGCGATTCTCTCCCCCGGTGATTCTATCTCCTGGCGTTCTCTCTCCCTGTCGTTCTCTCCTCCGGTGATTCTCGCTCATGGCGGAATCCGACTCCGGCACTCTCCTCCGCTCACGCCACTCTCCTCCGGCACTCTCCTCCGCTCGTGGCAACAGATCTCCTCTGGCAACATTCTCTCGGCTTTCTCTTCACCAACCTTTTCTTCCCAAAGGTAACCCCTCCGGCCAATTAAGTTTAGGGTTAATCAGTGTTACAATCAATATAAATTTAGGGTTAATCAGGGTTATGATCAGTTTAGGGTTATGATCAATATAAATTTAGAGTTACGATAAATTTAGTATAATTTAAATGTAATGCCAGTATAAATTTTAGTATATGATTAGTATAAATTGAGTATAAATTTGCTTGTGATAAAATTTGCTTGTGATAAAAATTGCTTGTGATGGTTTAGGGTTTATAGAAATCTTGAATCTGATTAAAATTTATTTGTGATGGTTTAGGATTTATAGTTATTGATTACTAATTATTTTCCCTCATCAATAAATCTTTATGGGAATATATAAATTTTTTTATGCATAATCACTCATTAAAAGAAAAATAAAATAACAACTATTATAATGAGTAAAATTAATTAAGTAAATTTGTTTCACAACTTAAGAAATAAATTGAATAAGAATAAATAAATTAATTAGATAAGTAGCTTAACTATGCTAATGAACATGGTTAAAACATATGTAATCATATTCCTCATATCGAACATGATTATACAAACAAGAGGATGGATAAAAATCACATGTATGTAAACTGAATTGTGCATGCTCACCTCATCCTCAACCTAGTGATGTGTGAAAAAATAATTATGAATCTTGTCATCACATAAAACATACTGTAATTGATAGTATAAAGTCTAAATACATAAAAAATAATTTAAATTATGTGTGTGTTCAATTTAAAGCTTGGATGTACAATAGATTATTTTTGCAGAAAGTTACAATGTATATGAATAAAGCTTGGATGTACAATAGATTAGCCGATGAATTTATCTGAGTTGAATTTTATGCTGGAGTTGAAGAGTTTGTGAACTTTGCTAAGAGTCATCCAGAATGCATGAATGGTGCAGAGTTACATTATCCGTGCAATCATTACAAATGCCGAAATAAAGTTTTCCGTGATGAGGATACCGTGAAAGTGCATACCTGTAAAAATAATTTTGTTCCAAACTATTACAATTGATACTGTCACGGGGAGCCTTATGTCTCAGAACGAATTGGAATTTCGGGTGGTTCTTCATCTGGCACAACTGTTTTAGAGGAAAACGTCACTAATGATCATATGATGCAATCAATGGTTTATGACGTAATTAATGTAGTTGATCCGTCTCATGTAGATGAACTACCAACACCTGCAGTTCAGCAACTATATGATATGTTAAAGGCTATTAAATTGCGACGGAATTATAAAATTCCGTCACAAATAAACCAATAAATTTTGTATTTTATTTAATTTTATAAAAATGAAATTTTATTATTCCGTCGCTAAATAGCGACAGAAATCTTTATTTCGTCGCTATTATTTTCAACGGGGAAAAAAATCCGTCTCTAATTATTAGCGACGGGAATTTTTGGCCGTCACAAAATTTAGCGACAGAAATATTTATTCCGTCGCTATTTAGCGACAGGATTATGTTTCCGTCGTTAAAGTGACGTCAGCGATCGAAAATTACGCGATGGACTATTTTCGTTGCTAATCGATCGTTAATCTCGAGTAGCGACCGATTAGCGACGAAAATGATCCGTCGCTAATACCATTAATTTTTGTAGTGACTAAAGATACCCTTTAGTCGATTGGATCATCGATTGTAGCCATCATAATTGTTGAGTTTACTTGGGTTGAGATCTACTCTCTCCTAGATATATATATCTCTCAACTCTCAACTCACTTAAACTTTACCTTTTAGTTCCTTCACCATGAGATTGTCTCCTATTAGGCTTCTCTACTTCAAAGCACTCAAGACCTCTAACTCTCTTTATGTGTTATCCTTCATGCTCCATCTACGTAGTTCACATCCACTGACATAGCTACACTCCTATGTTCTTTATCTGTGATCCCTTTTATGTCTCATATTATTCTTTTCTAATCTCTATAGACTTCAAGTCATCGGACAATCACCAACCTTGGACATGTCTAGTCGTCTTTATATGTATATCCATCGAGTTCTTACACTGTATCATGCAAACTAACACTAAGGTGGAAGTCTCATATATGGTGTGGGTTGGTTTGGCCATACTTGGAGAAAATATAATTGAAGCCTATTTAATAACAAAATTTAGATGTCTTACAACTTAAAATGTATCAGCTAGCTTAATTTGCTACAATGCTAGAAGTTATACTAAGTTTTAAATTTAAAATGTGCCTTCACCCATGGTAAGTGCTTAAAATTCGTAGCTATCTTTTCAAATGACATAGAGGAGCTTGAATCTTCAATTATTAATTTACTTTGTTAGCATTACTTCTTATACGTATTTCGTTGATATAATTTTCCCCCCAAATTCCCTTAATATCCTTAAGTTTTTATCTCCCATGTATTCCTACATCTTATAGTTTGGGTCAATTACCTTCCTCTCCAACACAAATAATGATGAGTATAGTCGAGCTCTCTAGGCAACGAAGATTCAAATTTCATTCAAGACATATTATACTTGGAGAGTTTGAAAAACTACGATGCTAAATTATTCGTCAAGATTATCTATGCTTCTCGATTTTCCTTGATGGTCGGTGGAAAATTTTCATGGAGCCAGGTTGATCACCTTCAGGATTAGTTGAATCGTAAGAATTGGATACCTAGATTATCAACAAATATAATGAGTATAGTTGCCCCCAAGGTATGGTATGATGGTAAGTAGTAGAACGAGTTTCCATGGAATGAGTGTTCTATTCTCACACATAATACCTTTTATACTTGTGGTACTCGAATCACTCATGATTTTGGGTCATCCGTCAAGATCGATCTGCGTTTTTCGAATTTACGCTGATGGTCAATAAAAAACTTTCATGAGATTGAACCGATCAACTTAGGAGATTAGTTGATTTGAAGAACCGGATACCTGAATTAATAAAACAAAATGATAAGTATAATCTCGAATGGAAAATTCAGGTATCCCATTCGAGTGGAATTTAATATAAAAAAGTTTATTTCATTAGTTTTTTTAATGAGTTTTTTTTTCAAAAATTTAGTTATCCAATTCGAGAGATGACCGACTTAGTCCTATAAAAAATTTTCACCCATCATCAAGGTGAATCGAAAAATACAAATCAAACTTAACAGATGACCCAACATTATAAATTTTTAATACTCAGATATAATATGCTTGAGTGAAATTTAAATTCTCATTGCCTATGAAACCCATCTCACTTTTTACTATCGCACCATTGTGAGAGATGACGTACTGGACACATCATAGGTCACAAATTGAAATAATGAAGTTAAAAGGAGGCTTATATAAAGGAGCGAATTGAAGAGGTTTAGAGCTAATATTCACTGTTATGTTTTTCTTAATTCTCTAAGCTCTTCTAAACTCTTCCCCTCCCAATTGTAAACCTCAAATTGTTCTCCTAATGGAAACTTGAAAGAAGTGTCTCCACCTCTATCCAAAAGAAATCGAAGGAACAAATATAAATGGCTTTCAGGAGTAAACAGTCGAAAGATCATATGAAATGAGAATTTCAAACCAAGTAAGCATTAATATCTCATCTTTGTTTTAATTCCACTGCATATTTTATTTTGCATGTTAATATCGCTAATAATTCCTCTCTATCAAAGAAACTGACCTACAGGATTGTGTCTTGCTACCATGTTCAATTGTTACAACTACAAACGACTGTATGATACCTGTCTGTCACATTGAGACTGTTGGGGTAGGACCACCCAGGAATAAACAAGGCATAGCACAGTAGTCGAGTCGTATCATACAACTTTTGTTCTAGGAGAGGATGAAAGTCAAATTAATGGATGTACAATTGAACACTAACTTGTGTTTCTTTTGCCAATCAGTCTTGGCATCTAACCTCAAGGGGCGAAGTCTCAACACACTCATCATGTCTTCTTGCCTGCCAGTCTTCGCATCTTAAGCCTCTCACTCCTCCAGAGTTTAGGGCTCGAAGCCTGAAGCTTCTCAGTCTTGGAAGG
>JBBMKF010458743.1:0-11590 GCA_037834155.1 Curcuma caesia | reverse complement strand
CTAAGTTTAGGCTAATAAGGTGGATCTCACTTGTGTTGTGATTGTGAAGGATAAGTGAAGTCATCATAGATCGAAAGACCGGATGCAATGTAAGGAAAGTTCAAGAAGGTCGAGGGTTGAATTCTTGGCAAGAAGAAGTCCGTGTAGGTCGGAAGACCAGATGCAAGGCAACGGAAGTCCAAGAAGATTGAGGACTAAATTCTTGATAAAAGACGAGAACACGAGCAGATTACGAGATTAGATGCAAGAGTAGATGAAGACTTGGGGACGAAGAAGCTCCAAGCACAAAGTCCATGAAACAGGAGGTTCATAAAACATGATATAATTGGGAAACGAGGGGGCTTAGGCTTAAAGAGAAGCTTAACTTTGAGGGTTTAGGGATAAAGACTCTATTTTAGGTTTCACCAATCGATTGGCATGGTAAAATAATCGATTGGTATGGTAAAACAATCGATTGGTGAGCCAAAACCCTAAAATCTTAAATCCAAATCTAGGTTTTTGCAAAACCATAATTGATTGGGTTAAACTCAAAATTCGGGATTTATGCGATTGTTGTATCAATTGATTGTAAGTAATTCTGAGCAAATAGTGTTAGATTTGAGAGGTGTCCTAAGGCAATCGTGTCACGCCCCGAGAAGGCCGTCCGAAAAATTTCGACAGCATCTCCCCAGTAACTATGACAATTCCCCTAGATACATGCAAGAATACACGGCCACATGCGACCAGAAACAGGACTACACGTCCAAAGAAACATACACAAGTTACAAACAAATATGAACTAAGGCCTACACGGCCACCAACTACTAAACTGATGCATAACGTAACAAATCTGCAACATATAAAACATATGCGTAGCGGAACATCGAAAACCCGAACAAGATAGAAAATTACAAGAACGAGTCCAACCACACCACCATAATCCACGAATACAACCATATCGACTGCAACGAAAACCCGAACAAACCAACACATGCAAATACCCTCCGATATGAGATGGATACAGTCGGCCAGATCTCTAAGCTCCAAGTACGATCCACCTATCTGCTACCTGGAGAGAAAACAAAACAACCCCAGGGTCTGGGTAGTGAGCATTAGATGCTCAGTGGATACAGAGAAATAGAAGTGCATGTAAAGGTATCAACAAAAATAACAAAAGCGTGAAAGCCAAATAACTATGTATGGAAGATATACACACTAGTCAACAGGTAATAGGTATCAACAAGTAGTGTAAATCATGGAAGTCGAGCATGACATATCAAATGAACAATAAAGAAGAAGAATACAGGGTAACAGGTATGTATATGATCATGTATGTAATGTCATACAAATGCAACAAACATAGCAAACAAGTGCATCAATCACAAACATATGAGTAACTTAAACTACATATTAATTCTACCAACGAATGCATGTAAAAACACACGGCAACCATCGCAAATAAATGCAAGTCTCTGTCTGCACTCTGCTTTCCCCAGTCACCCTCCTAGAGCACAGTGAACTGAGGGGCCAGACAAGACATACTGCACAGACTCCAATAACAAACCACCACTAATCTAGTGGGGAGCGGCAGTATAACAGGAGGGATATATAGCCAGTCTTGGTGGCACCCAACAATAATGCGCATATGCTCTCGCCACTGAATCTCACCACAACACGGTGTCGGGCGAGAGCCAACAAGAACAACCAACAATGCTGTCCACAACATCTACAACTAAGTATGAATGTATGATGATCATTCCAACATGTAATAACTACGGTTAATCAGTATGTTTAACAGGTATCAAGAAGTATCAACATGGTCAACAACTAAGATTTTCCTACGGTAGATAGATCAATCGAAAGTCATACTATAGGTATCAAGCACCGAATCCTACGAGTATCAGCATAATGAGTTTTTTTACAGATAATTAAAGTATCAACATAGTAAAGGTAGATCCTCATAAGGTCAAACAGCAAGTTCCAAGTATAGATATCAACGGTATCATTTAAATAACTACGTCAAATACAGAAAGGGAAACAAAGTAGATAAAACTGAAATAAGACATGCACTGAAAATGGACCTGTATTGACCAGATACAGGGTATCCACTTGAATCAGACGATCATCAACGATGGAACCCTCATATACGAAACTCTGTATAAGCAGGAACAAGTCAAAGTCCTCTCTCCTGTGGCTCACTCTGTTCTCCCAGCGACGAGAAGGGGAAGAAGAGAAGGCGGCGTCCAGTGCTGGTTCGTGGCGGCTGCGGGTATTGGTGTCGGGCAGGGATGGGCGGTGGTGAAGGCGGCAGCGGCGAAAGGCACAACGGTGGGCGGCGTCTTCGGTAGTGAAGACTGAGCAAGGAAGGCGGCACTGATGCAGTGGCATTGCGGCGGCGTCGGACATCTCTACAAGCGGCGTCGGCTTTGGCTTCGGTTGGTGACGGAGGCGGCGGCAGCGAGGAGGAAGATAGGAGTAGTGGTGCGGAGGGAAAAAAAGGATTAAGGAGGTTAACGAGGATTCATAGTGTTTATAAAGGTTTTGGTTAATGCGGTGCAATTAACTAGCTAAACCAGCTAGAAACTAAGGTTTACTATAGCGATTGAACCGATTACTGTAGCAAATCGGGTTCAATCTTGGTTCGTTTGGTTTACCAACCAAAAGACCTCCGATTTGTTCAAACCAGTTTTGTTGGATTCGTCTTCACAAGACGAATCTTTTCGTCCATCTTATCCTATCAAAACCTCTTCCAACACAAACCAAATCAAGTTGGTTCAGTTTGGTTCAATCTTGGTTCGTTTTGTTTACTAATCAATCGATCTTCGATTTGACCTAAATCAGTTTTGTTTGATCCGTCTTTGCGAGACGAATCTTCTCATCACCTTTACTTTATCATAATCTTAACCTAATTCTAGATCTAACCTATTTAACCTAAATGGGTTTGACTAATTTAGGTTTCAACCTACTTAATTCAAACTAATTAGAACCTGGTCTTTAATTGGTTAGTTCAAACCCTACAATTTCTAGGATATTACATTCTCCCCCACTAATAAAAATTTGATCCCCAAATTTCCTATCTATCTACTATAGTACCAAAATACTATACTTCCAACGATCGATCTCTCGTTCTGTTGTATCTCAGCTCTGGTCGTATCTCCACGTGTCCAACCTCTGTACTGATTGGCTGGTATCTGAAGGAATACAGTCTGTGCCCACTCTAGCTGAAGTTGACTCTGAAGCACTGCCGACGACGGATGAACCGACAGATGTACTGGGATCATAATAGAATCAAATATCCTATGCTAATAGTACTACTATAAACTTCTAAGAACCAGTAAGATGTACTAGTTAGTTTTACTTACAATACTTAGAGAGATCATGCCGCTGTCTGTCCCATCTCACAATCTGGATCGAATAACACGAAATCCGATAACCAAGTACGATTACTAATAATTCCTAAGAAATAATGACAATCGGATAACAAATCCAACAGAAAAATAGACTCTGAAACCATGAAATGCCAACCGCAGATAAACCAACCAACGATAAATTCAAAAATAAACTAAACCTAAACCCTAAACTGATGCGATAAAAATTTCTAAACCTAAACACTTAACCTAATAACCTACAATGAAATGCTAACTTTTGAAAACTACAACTATGCGATAAATCCAACGATAAATTCAACAGACACCGCAACATAGACACATATGCAACAACAAATCCAAACTAAAGTCATGAATGCAACGAAAAGCCAAAAGAAATGAACCTAGGCTTGGACTCGTGGGTTATGGGTCCACCATGCTTCCGGTGCGCCACTCTGATACCACTAAATTGGTATCAGATAGGCTACAATGCAACGAAAATTTAACAACTCTACATAGATCGCAATACTAAGCTTTGATACCACCAAATTGTCACACCCCGGGAAGGCCGTCCGACAAATTTCGACAGCATCTCCCCAGTAACTATGACAATTCCCCTAAATACATGCAAAAATACACGACCACATTCGGCCGGAGACAAGACTACACGTCCAAAGAAACATACACAAACTACCAACAAATATGAACTAAGGCCTACACGGCCACCAACTACTAAACTGATGCATAACGTAACAAAGATACAACATATAAAACATATGCATAGCGAAACATCGAAAACCCGAATAAGATAGACAATCACAAGAACAAGTCTAACAACACCGCTATAATCCATTAATACAACGATATTGAATGCAACGAAAACCCAATGAATCTAACCAACACATGCAAATACCCTCCAATATGAGATGGATACAGTCGGCTAGATCTCCAAGCTCCAAGTACGAACCACCTATCTGCTTCCTGAGAAGAAAATAAAATAACCCCAGGGTCTGGGTAGTGAGCATTAGATACTCAGTGGATATAGAGAAATAGAAGTGCATGTAAAGGTATCAACAGGAATAACAAAAGTATGAAAGCCAAATAACTATGTATGGAAGAGATACACACTAGTCAACAGGTAATAGGTATCAACAGGTAGTATAAATCATGGAAGTCGAGCATGGCATATCAACTGAACAATAAAAAAAGAAGAATACAGGGCAACAGGTATGTATATGATCATGTATGTAATGTCATACAAATGCAACAAACATAGCAAACAAGTGCATCAATCGCAAACATCATCACCTTTTATTTCTATTCAAATTTTCAAACACTAAGTCCTGATGAAATTATTTGGTCGGTAATCCATATTACTTGCCAAAATAATAGAATTATAGATTATTTTGATTTGCCAATAAACTCTTCTTTTCTCGTAGTGTATGTCTAAAATTTTAGATTTTAGACATTGTACCATCATTAATAAATTTTAATAAAAATCATTAATAGTCTTAGTCATAATAGAATCAATCTAAACTAAGACCAAAGTGCTCTTAAAAACCTTTTGAGTTTCATCATGTCTTCCAACTTTAATTTCACACCTTAAATAAGTTGTTGTAAATTTGTAAAATTTAAATAGTTTTGTGTAATTTTGACATAAATTTATTATTGGATTTAAGTCTATCAATAATAATACCCATATGCTCGAAGGATTATATTATCCTAACTTTGATCATATTTAAAAATTTAAATTCTAATCAATATAATTGTACGTATATATGAGTTTTGATAACTCAGGTAATACATGCATGAGCAAAATAAACGACACGTCTTTTTTAAAAATAAAATAAGTCCTATCATATTTCTCAATCCTAAAATACACTATATACTTTGATAAACATACTATACGTAGAGGACTCTTTTACATTAATTATTTTTACGAACTTAATTACAATTGCTTCAACATGGTTAATACCACCTTAAAACTATTATAGCAACTATTTAATAGTTGTTACAATAATATAACAACCATTTATTAGTTGTTTTAATATTCTAATATGATTTTTACTATGTTGAAATGATTTTGATAAATTTAAATAATTTTAATCAAGTTGATATAGAATATTTTTTATATAAAATATTTTATGTATAATATTTTTATCAAATTAAATTGATTTATTTTAATAGTTGCAATAACAATAATTAATAATTAAATAAATAGATTTTTGAGATGAAAAATATACTATAGTATTTTGTTTTTTTGTTTTTACTTTTTTAAGAAAATGATACCTTTTGACAAAAATAATAATTAATGGTCCAATTTTTATCCTATATATATTCGAAATTCTTTTGATGAATTAATAGAAAATTATTTATATCCTTCAATATTTGTTTTAAGAAAACAGAGGAAACCCGATAAGACTCTCATGTCAAAATTTCAAATTTGGAGTACAATTGTTTTTGTTTTTATTATATTTTTAATTCAATAATTTGGTGATAAGTATGTCTCAGTCTCAGTCTTTTTCTCTCCTCTCCTACCTAAACTGGAAAATCCAGGCAATATTTGCATAAAGCGGGACAGGGACTGGAAGTTTGACATAAACTATATGTAATAAATTATATTCCAAATTAATTAAACTAGATTCGGTTTCCACATTCCCATGTCAACGTCTTCCGACCCCGTTCCGTTATTGCCTCTCCCGCCATCTAGCCATGCCGCTCCTCACATGGCAAATCCTCTCCATTCGCATGGGCATATTGGTCATTTCGCGTAGAACCACTAGTATTCTATGCGATGCAATGTCTGTCTGGTACGGTATTATCTGGTATTGCATATTCACTGTATTGGCGTGGATCAAGAAGCAGGTGAAGGCACCTATAATAATCAACTGCACCAGCATGCCACATGATGCAATAGGTCCTACTCCTGCTCTCTTTCCCTTTCCTTCCTTTACGATTTTCCCTTCCAACCTTCTTCCCTCCCTCTCTCTTTCTCTCTAGATCTCTCTTTTCCCTTTCTCTCTAGGGTTATCGTCTGGATTCTTGGTGGTGGAGGAAGGTAGAGGGGAGGAGGATATATCGACGCGAAGAAGATGGGGAGTCAGGCAGGGCAATTTGGAGACACCACTTACACCAAGGTCTTCGTTGGGGGGCTTGCTTGGGAGACCCAAAGAGACACCATGAGGCACTACTTTGAGCAGTTCGGAGATATCCTCGAGGCCGTTGTCATCACTGACAAGATCACCGGAAGATCCAAAGGCTATGGCTTTGTAAGCAATCCATTTCTTTACTTTTCTTAACTTTTATTTCTTGTAGATATATAGAGTGGGCAAGCTGTGTCACAGAATCAGAATCTTAAACTTGTATTTATTCCACCTCAAGGATCGTTAATTACTCACGCTGATTATCTTTTAAAAACTTTTTTTTTAATGAAACAATAATTATTTAGGTCACATTTCGTGAGCCGGAGGCTGCAATGAGAGCTTGCATCGATCCTGCGCCGGTGATCGATGGAAGGAGGGCTAATTGTAACCTTGCTTCCTTGGGGGTTCAAAGATCTAAGCCTACAAAACCTCTTCATGGTAATTCAATTGTATCCCGCGTTGGTTTTAGTTGCTGATCACCACCTTTGTTAAGTTATTGTATTTGATAATAATGCCTATTAATTTGCCTTTCTTTCTTTGAGCAATCACTGACGCATATGTATACTGAAATAACATGCACTATTTTTACGCGACCAAGAGATAAGAGTTCAGATATATTTATTATTTATATACGTACATGATTGTTTTGCTTTGTAGCTACGATCTATGTGACTACTTGAATCGATGAACAAAGTAGTAACTATATTTCATGCATTCCATGTTTTATGAGAACAACTCAGTCCCTCATATATATATATATATATAACAACATTTTCTGGCTAATGTTATTTAACATACATTTGCCAGATCAGATTCAGCATGCCTTCTAGGATTATAAATATACTTCCAGTGAGCTGTATGTTGATCATCACCGGCCATGAGTGGTTTGCATGATATTTTTTTTTCAAAAAAAGGAAACGCATAAAATATGTGCGTATAAATATTATTGCTAAGAGTACTAAGTACGACATCTAAGCACTTAAACACTTAAGTTGCCAAACAATAAATCAGAATAGCAAATAAGGCAATATATAGTTGATTATATTATACTAGGAATCCGAGCTGCGAGCTGTTCATTCTGGTAAAAGCAAGTAATCTTGTTCATGAATTATGCATTCGTACATGTTGCCATGAGATTAATTGTTAAGTACCTTGGCTTGAGGGACAGCCGGGGTAAATGCATGTCAGCCAGCTGCAGACAGAATCCACTAAAAAAGTAAAGGTGTCAGCTACATTGCTGCTGTATTTAACTCTCTTTGACTGAGCTTGATCAAGATGATAATTCGTTATGTTAATAAATTAAATATAATTTCAATCTTAATTACAGGAGGAGGGAGCAGGAACTTTAGGGTAATGAAGTCATTTCAAGGTGGAACAGGAGCAGCTTTTGCTTCGCCAGCTGCAACCTTCCCTCCCCATTATGCCATCCACCACCAAGGCCAGCTTCCTTACTATGTCTACGGGTAAGCATGCAATAAAATGCAATGCAAGCTGTAAAGAAGCCACGCTCTGATGCCACCACGTGCATGCATGCATTCACATAATAGCATCTTGCAAGTTCCTTAAAGCAGGCATCAGGCATGCACCTCTACTGTTTTTGCATCATGCATGCATAATAAATCCTTGATCTACGCATGATATATATGGAGAAATGTATGCACGCCAAAGTAGCCACTTTTGTGTGAACTAGACTCCAGACACAGTGCTTGTTTATGACAATCATCCAATTCACCTAGTAAAGTCCACTGTAGATCAGTTCATATATATATATATATAAATTTTATTACTTATATGTACAGTCGATTAATTACAGCATTTCCCGGACGAATCTTTCTTAAACTTTAGTCAATTGCAAGTGTGAAAATCATGCATATATAACTGGCATGAATGAAATCTCACATTCCGATTGCAATTTCAGGTTCTCACCATACTCAACCGAGTACAACTATGCTGCGGTATGTCCTACTGGAATCCCATCCTTTTAACCAATTCCTAAAGAAATAAAAACATAATATCTGCTTTATGCTCGTCCGCATCAAAAGCTTGTTCAAGCAACTGATGGCATGCAGATACTGACAGAAGAAAAACATATATATATGGACAGATTTTTTCTACTCATGAATCATCTACACCAATAATCGAGTCATTAATTTGATTGATGAAGTATTACTGATTACTCGCTTGCAGTCTGACTACCAGAGCTACTACAACATCTTTGGTGGAGCAGCGGCTGCTCAATACCCTCTCTATGATGGCGCGACAACTGGGATGGTATCATCTGCAGGAGCAACCGCAGCAGCAGGCTACTACCCTTACTTCCAATTTGGACAGGGCAGCGGCGCTACTTCTTATGCTCAGAGCCAAGGCTATAGCATGCAGTTCCCTCAAATGTTTCACTACTCTGCAGTCACCACCGCGGCCGGGGTGACTGGCTTCGCCGCCCAACTCTATGGCGGCATGCCTATCTCCCTTGCGCCAAGCCCCACGGCACAAGCAGGTTTGCTCACACCCACGTTATCAAACAGCTTTGTTATGCTCCTGTTTCTTCCAGTTTGAGGTGTGCTAATACCTTTAGCAGTGTCCCTTGCTATCAAACAGGCATGACTATGGCTGTCACTGCTCCAACCCTGCCAAGCCCTCTAGCATCCAACCACTACAGACTCGTTCCTCCTCACTTCTCTGCTACTGCACCGGAGCAACCCTTGGCCTAACCATGGTTTTTCTCGTCCCCTTCGTCTCTGTTTGCATGTGTCGTATCTTTGACAGTCTTCTCTATCTCTTACCAATTCCCTCCCCAAGTTCTATTTTAGACAAAAGGGATGGACGTTCATGGTCAGATCGATCGCTGTGGTAATTGGATACACAGTTTGCCTTAATACCTAAGTTGGGCTTTTAAAGCACCTGAAGGTTGGTACCGTACCTTCGGAAACAAAAGTAGATAACAAAATCATCTGGCTTTTGCAGCCAACCACCGCATGATCAATCCATCGGATTATAATGACCCAATTGCTCGTGGTGAGCTTTTAGCTAACATTCAGTCTGCTCTTCCATTTAAGTGTGTCGACCTGAGATGGGCTTAATGAACATTATTTCTTATAGTTGCAGTTGCATTTTGGCCAACATCAGGGCAAGGAATGCCCTGTAGTGGTCATTACGTAGGTTCAAATCTTCTATGAGTGCTTTTGCTCATGACCATCCTTATTAGTTAAATTTAACAATTATTTAACTATCAGCCAAGGACGCTGTGATTAATTAATTATTCATCTTGCTAAAAATATACGAGGTAAGATGACTTCACTAACCTTGCTTCTGTTGATTACTTTGTTTTTGAGTGTACATCTGTGGTTAGGCTCCAGGGGAGTACTAGCCCCGATAAAAATAGGTGCGGAGGAGGGCTAGTGTTTTGTTTTTGGCACTCGTCTCCTCTTTCCGTCCTTCCTAATTAACAATATGAGCTTCATATACGGCTGTGGAGTTCTGAGTAGTTCAGGCTAATGGACTCAGGAGAGATATTTTTGGTCTCAGGAGTTCATCTAACAGTGCTACTTCAACCATGGTTAGGTCCAAGAGTCTCTCTCTCTCTCTCTCTCTCTCTCTCTGTGCTGTTTAAGTTTGGAAAGACAAATCAGTGCTTGACTAGCTATTATTTCCTTGATGATGTTAATGTTATATTAGGAACTCAGACTAATATTTCTATGTGCTATGTAATGAGAATTGGATCTTGTAATAACTCGCCATTATGCTACTATAGAGTAATCTGCTTTCTTATCTACAGGACTGCTACAATTTTGCTAATTAGATAAACTTCAATTCATTCCATCGGATGATTATTCTCGATAGTTTGATGCTTAGAGGAGGCACTGACTACATTTATGTAGTATATTTGCATTTAATGTGAAGTTCAAGTTTGATTGTCATATGAAATCCGGATTTATAATTATATAGGAAGATTTGAAGGTTTTATTTTTTTATAGTTATTTTTATCTATTGTATTTTAGATTTTTAGTCCATTTAGAATTTTGAATTCACTAAGATTATTTCTTTTTTATTAGATTTTTTATTTTTTTACATCTTAAAGTTTTAGGTCTATATAAGTAATTAATGTGAAGACATTTGATTTAATAATATTTTTTTATAGTGTCGTTTATTTCTCTATCTCTTGATATTTTTAAATAATAGATTTTACAAGATTGATTCTTGACATTTGTAGTCCGATATGATGGAAGCCCAAAGTTGCTACGTGGCCCTAGATTTAGAATGACATTGAGCAATTAGGCCAGATCAAGGAAGATTAGACAAAACATGAAGGGAAGCCAATTGGCAATCTCAGCTTCAAGTCTCGACCTTGATCTTTATTTGATTTCGGATCTCAACCTCGGTGTCTATTGAATCTTATAAGCCGACTTCATCTCAGCCTTGGTTATCGATTTCGACCTCTATTTGATCTCGAATCCTGACCTTGGCGTCTATTGTATCTTATACGCTGACTTCATCTTAGCCTCAGGTCCTGATTCTGACCTTGGCATCTATTAAATCTCATACCCCCAACCTCATCTCATCCTCGGGTCTCGATCCTGACCTCGGTGTCTACTAGATCTCATACATCGACCTCATTTCAGTCTTGGATCATGACCTTAACGTCTACTTAGTCTTGGATCTCGACCTCGACGTCTATTGGATCTTACATGCTGACTTCATCTCTGCCTCGAGTCCCAACTTCGATCTCTATTTGGTCTTAGATCTTGATCTTGGGGTTTACTAAATCTTATACACTGATCTCATTGTTATATTTAAGAGGTGTCCTAAGGCAATCGTCTTATGGTTATAGTATTTATTAGATAAATAAAAATTAACTATTTAAATGCACATTCTCTATGTATTTGATTAGATCTTAAACTCTTGGTGGTCAGTGGAAAACTTCCGTGGGACCGGATCGGTCACCCCCAGGGATTGAGTCCATGAGACTGACTGGGATTTATCATTTTTTTTATTTGAAGTTTAATTCAAAAGTCTAATATGTCCTTAACTAACAAAGAAATTCACATTAGTTTAATTATTTGCAACATGATGACCTTTGCATTATACTAAAATTTGATTTCTGTC
>JBBMKF010458723.1:0-11592 GCA_037834155.1 Curcuma caesia | reverse complement strand
GAGGGAGGAGTGACGGAGGTAGAAAGCAGCGAATTGGACGGCGATGCAGGCGGCGAATGAAGCGGAGAGAGAGCCCGAAGAGGAAGACGATGGAATCAACGCCGTCAATTCAACTTTATTCAGAACATTAATTGGGCCCGATGTCAGGAAACTGGACGGCCCATTATTAAAAAATAATATGCTATCTGAAAAATATAATATGAAATTAATATGACACATTCAACTGTAGGAATATGGATCCCATTATATGGATGTGTAACCCATTACATGTAGTATGTTGTGTTGAATTTCATACTATATTTTTCATGTAGTGTATCATTGCTCCTCATTATTTACGATCCTATAAAAAAAGAATAATGATATGTAACATAAAAAAGTCTAACATGAAATCAATATGACATACTCAATTGCATATAGTGGATCCCTCACATTCATGTAGTGGGACCCACAGCCATGCAGTGTGTCATGCTGGTTTCATGTTGAACTTTTTCATACTGTATATCATTTTTCATAAAAAAAATAGAACAATGATACACTATATGAAAATATAATATAAAAATACAACATAACATACTATAGACTTGGGTCTCACATCCATACAGTGGGTTCCACATCCATATAGTGTAATATGTCATATTGCATTTTCATGTTATGTTTTCATATAGTATATCATTTCTCAAAAAAATAACTCTAATTTATTTATAAAAAATGATACGCTATTTGAAAAATGTAGCATGAAACTCAACATGACACACTCAACTGCATAGATGTAGGCCCCACTACATGAATATGGGACCTACTGCATAGAGTGTGTCATGTTGAATGTCATGTGAGACACACTCAATTGCATACTCTTTATTTATTTTATTCATGAGCAATGATATATTAAATGAAAACATAATATGAAAATACAATATGATACATTATAGACCTGAGTTTCACATCCATACAGTGGATCTCATCATTTCTCTTTATTTATTATAAAAAAAAACAACATGACAAATAATTTATAGATTTAAATGGATTAATTAGCTCACCTAACAGTGTACGCTATGTCATTATCAACACCAATCACACTTAATTAAGCCACCATATCTTCTAATCCACTTTATCACCTTTCCAACTTTTTCTCGCGATCTGGACCGCCAAATCCACGACGTCGAGTCACGTCGACCGAACCCGTGCGGGTCAGATTCCATCTCGCGACACGTGTAGCTCGTGGCGCTGGCGCATGACGCACGTTTACTAGACGGCAAAGAAGCTAAAGCAGCGACAAGCGACGACGGGAATAAGTCGGTTCCTCCTCGTACGGTCCGCTTCGACCGGATCGAGCCGTCCGAGCTGGCCGGCCGCGGGTGGCGGGTTGCCATCCAGCGGCTCCAGCACCTTCGAACCGAAACCCGGTTTAGTCGCCGTCAGACTTCGACAGCGTGCGGTGGCATGGGACGGGGATGACGTGTATCGTTCATCTGTCCGCCGCGTGTTCTCCGTCGGCAGGAGTCAACCTCTATATAGATGCAGCGGATAAGGTGGGCCGGGCCCTCACGTCTCGCCTTAATTTATGGGGATTTTTTATTGGACAATTAAATATATTCTCCAACCGTACGAGACAATAAAATGCCACGTCAGCTCTGAGTCAAAATACCAACTATGATAATGAAAACAAGGGATGCTGACTGTAATCCACGTGACATTTATGTGCCAAATTTTAATAGGAAACTTAAATATTATATTAGATTAAAATATAATATAATAAAAAATATTTATTATTTTATATGTATATATATAACATTGATAGACTGGGGGAGGGAGGCCAGGGTTTTCGCGAGAGGGTATTTAATCCCTCCCTCCGCAGCCAATCGGAGAAAGGAGAGTGGCCATTGAGGGAGAGCGAGCTGGGCTCGCGCGCGCTTTTCTTGCTCCGTAGCTGGTCTTCTCTCGAGCTCCGTTGATTCGTGGGATTTTTCGTGGAAATAGCGATGAAGTACGTGTTAGTGACCGGAGGAGTGGTGAGTGGATTGGGAAAAGGGGTGACGGCGAGCAGCATCGGAGTTCTCCTCAAGGCATGCGGCCTCCGCGTCACCTCCATAAAGATAGGTATTTGGGATCCGTTGGCGCCTCAAATCTTGGCTCAGTTTACCCGTAAAAGGGGAAAAAAACAATCTTTTTACTCCACGATGAAATGAGTTTTTCCTGAGCACGACTATGAGGATCGCATGCTTGCTGGATCGCCTCCTTTTTCATGATAGTTCCGTTATTCCTGTTCCGTCTCGAATAAGTAGCTGATATTTCACGAGTTTTACCTGGGATGTTCGTATCACATTTTGCCTGCTTTTGTTCGATCTATTTGTCCTTTCTGCCGCAAAGGAATAACTCTTTTCTTGTTAGTGAGGTTGATTTGGGGCGCGTGCTTTCTTCGTAGTCTCCAGTAGGCGGGGACGGTTTGCTAATCCATCCAGAGATTAGTTTTTTTCCATAGTTTTGTCATAAAGGTTCTTGCTTTTCGATTTACAGGTTTCTATAAAGTGCAGTCTGTTGCGTTTATCTTTAACGATCGTCTTAGTCATTTGATTGCTAGTGCTTTTCGTCTTCCCATTTGTCCTGGTCATAAAATAACGCCTTTCCGTGCCATCAACTGGTGCTTAGATCGTTCCAATGGCACGTTTGATCGATGCCTTATTTGTCGCCTGCACACGATTTAGATTTAGAATGCTTTCTCCTTCGACCTTTTTTGGTTGACGTCTTACGATTTAATTGTATTTTAGACACCTCAATGAGGCCTTTTATGTTATAGAGTTCTATCAGTAACACTGCTGTGAAACAAAGACGTAAAAGCAGGAGAAGGAAAGCTTTGTTTTTTTTAATGTCTACGCTGTTTATGCCATTTTACAAAATAAAATTACTATTTTAATATTCCTGTCTCAGCTACTTAGGTCAATCCTAAGAAATGGATTCCTCTGTCTACCTTTTTCCTGATTCCACGAGAAGGAAAAAAATTAATGGGGCTACATAGGTTGTTTATTTTCCAGTTTCGTGTTACAAAATTCTCTATATGCTATTATCTTTTATTGTAAACTTTTTTAGATAATATAAAAATGGCGTTCCAATGTGTGGCTAGTACCATCTTTGCTTGTTTTCTGATGTATCTATGTCTTTACTTTGATGGGACTTCTGCTTCTTGTTAATAATGAAATTTATGCAGATCCCTACTTAAACACCGATGCGGGAACTATGTCGCCCTTTGAACATGGTGAAGTATTTGTCTTAGATGATGGTGGCGAGGTAAAGCATCTTTTCATGTTCTCATTTTTCCTACCCTTGTACTTTAATGGTTTAGTGACATAATAAACTTCACTTTAAAATGAAAAATATTGTACTTCACCTAATTGTTTGTAGGTGGATTTGGACCTTGGAAATTATGAAAGGTTTCTTGATATCAAGTTAACTCGTGATAATAATATCACTACTGGAAAAATCTATCAGGTATTTCACTGATTATGGTTGTCTTTAAAGAGATGTTTATGAGATACACAAGTTTGCAGGATCAACAAAGGTTCTCCTGTTTCTCTTATAATTTTCATGCATTTCTTTTTAACCTGATTATCATTAGCTTTTGGTATGTTTTGAACAGTTTGTCATTAATAAGGAAAGGAGGGGTGACTATCTTGGAGCAACAGTCCAGGTGTGGGTCTTTTAAGAAGCATACTTTACATCCTCTCACATCTTATTAGTGATCTTCCCTGATATTTTTCATTTCTTCTTTAGGTTGTCCCTCACATTACAGATGCCATACAAGAATGGATTGAACGTGTAGCAATGATACCAGTGGATGGCAAAGAAGGACCAGCTGATATTTGTGTCATAGAGTTAGGTGGAACAATAGGTAAAGCATGCTTCCACAAATCTCAATAAGGGGAATAAAGGCAATATGGCTGTTCTGCTTTAGTTAAAGTTTCTTTAAAACCAGTGTAGTGAAGGGGGCCAATGAATAATGACAGTACATAATGATGCAGGTGACATCGAGTCAATGCCATTCATCGAAGCTTTGGGTCAATTCTCTTATCGTGTAGGTGAGAAAGCTTTGCCTGCTTCTTTTTATGATATGCTCTTAACATTATCTTTTCATCCATTCGTTCATTATTGACTAATTTGCAATCTGTTTTATGTAAAGGTCCTGGTAATTTTTGTCTGGTTCATGTCAGCCTTGTACCAGTATTGAATGTTGTTGGTGAGCAGGTAAAAATTGGAATAACTAAAATCTTTTGGACTTGATTCCTCTAATATTGATAAAGGTTTTTTTTAAGACAACCATATTTGTATATCCCTCTAGAAAACTAAGCCAACCCAGCATAGTGTTAGAGGACTAAGAGGACTTGGATTGATACCAAATATTCTTGCCTGCCGCAGTGCAAAGGTATGATATCC
Source organism: Curcuma caesia (assembly GCA_037834155.1). NCBI lineage: Eukaryota > Viridiplantae > Streptophyta > Magnoliopsida > Zingiberales > Zingiberaceae > Curcuma > Curcuma caesia. The sequence goes on along the minus strand of JBBMKF010458723.1, from coordinate 7,167 downwards.
ACTCCCATCTTTCCCTACTAGGACTATAAATGAGTTAACCAAACTTGACTTTGTTCAAGCTTATTTATCTTACCAAGCTTGACTAGAAACACTATTACACTTAAAATTTAAAATTTAAGTTAAAACAATGATCCAATAAATGAAATTTACTATTTTCTTATTTTTAGCATATCTTATAAAATATAAAATTGTAAAATTCATAAGATATGTAATATATTTTTCTTATATATTTGAATACAACGCTAAAGAAATAAGATCATGATTGGATTTGAGATAAGATTATAAACAATCTTATTCCTGAATCGTTCATGAATATTGTTCATAAATGTTAACAAGCTAAGCACACTAGTGTTCAAGGTTGTTAATTTAATTTTTTTATATTAAATGATCATAAATGAGTCATTATGAAGCTGAAGATCAAGTTTGTCCACGAGCATTCTCTTTGTTTACAGCCCTACTTCTTGCTGCTGTCTCCTTCAACCTTCTTTCTTATTGTAACTGATCAAGTCCTGATAATTCTCTCAAATTTCTTTGGCAGCCACTGGAGGAAAATGTTAAAGAGAAACTTTCACAATTTTGTCATGTTCCGGTATTGTAAAACCGCACACACTCTTTTAGTTAAATGTTGGTTTTATAATGCATGGCCCCAGTGCTAAGGGAGCAAATCCTATTTGTGCAGGTATCAAATATTGTCACACTTCATGATGTCACAAATATTTGGCACATTCCTATACTTCTAAAGGTAGAACTCATAGTTCTCAATGTCATATGGTGCTACATTCCGCATGCCTTTTTTAAGCTGACAATACATGTTTATTTGACTGTATCATGAACCAATTTGCAGAACCAAAAAACACATGAAGCTCTTATAGAAATTTTGCAACTTCAAGGGTCTGTATCTTACATGATTTTTTAAATTTGTTTTGTATGCACTCTTTTTTTGTATACTATGTGGAATCATTAGAGCACCTTGTAAATTCTGTGTGTTCATTTGTAATTTATTTTTGACATGGACAGAATTGCTAAGCAACCTTGGTTGGATGACTGGACAAGAAGAGCAAAAATTTGTGATACTTTGCAGGATCCTGTTGGTTCCTTTCCTTCTACTTATAGTTTGCTTTCCCTTGTTTTGCACTGTTGCAGTTGTTGACCACTGAACAAAGTTGTCGTTGACCTCTCAGGTTAGGATTGCAATGGTTGGAAAATATACTGGCCTTTCTGATTCTTATCTCTCAGTCTTGAAGGTGAGATACATACAGTACATCCTTCATCTTTCTTTTCTAGTTTTAAATATATTCTGCTTCCTTTGTAGTACACACTTATTTTTTGAGCTAGTACTAGCAGGTTTAATACTCTGCTGAAAAGCAAGCTTATTTTTGGATATCATTCATTTTGTTCATCTCTCAAAATTTTGACTATTTATGTAATCAATTTATGTCTCTAGTGCAATTGGTTCAAATTGGCAGGTTTTATATGTGTACGATGTACCAGCTCTTCTGTCTCTAGCATTTTGAATGGTTTGTTACAGATCCCGTGGGGAAAGTTATATATGAATGTCGAGTAGGGAAGAGGAAAGAGTGAATGAGATACTGTTATTTCTTTTGCAAGTCAAAGCATTTGCAAGAATAAGTTGTGATATGTGGTTGCTCCTATCAGAAATTCTTTATGTTGTTCCAGGAGTAACTTCTAACCTATAATATGCAAGTTATTGTTGATGGACCAATCAATTGGCAAAAAGAGGGTTGATACATTAGGAAATCATCATGGCACTTTTTAGATTGCTAAAAGGTCAACTTTTTGTTTCTCACATGAATGGTAAATCAAGATTAAATATGCAGTTTTTCTTGGTCACTACTAGTGTAATATCTACCTTTAGTTTGCTGATCTCCAACTATCATTTATTCATAGCAAATATTCTTCTGCGTGATTAGTGATGAATTAGAGCATTTTCTAGCATCCACAGAAAATTAACAAGTAATAACTTCTCTCTTTGGGTTTGCCTTCTGGGATTTTTCACAATCACTGAGCTTTATGGAAGTGTAATACAACCAACAATCTAGCATCCAAGTAACAGACTATTACTTGTGCACTTCATGTCTTAATCTCCAGTACATGGGTTTCTTTTCTGCTCAATATTTTATTTAAAGTTGATTAGATCTTAACCTTTTTCAGGCACTTTTGCATGCTTCTGTTGATTGCCAAAGGAAACTAGTTGTCAATTGGGTAGCATCTGCTGATCTTGAAGAAACTAGAGAAAAAGAGGTTTGGCTAATCTTTTCACCACAACTTTCAGCTCTCGTTTCTTGGCTTTCTTATTCCTTGTTTTGTGAAACTGATTGCTTACAAACTCTGATAGCAATTTTTTCTTTTCTTTTTTTGTCAGGCACCTGAAGTTCACAAAAAGGCATGGGATCTATTGAAGGTGAGTAGGTTCTAGCTGTCTTAGATCCTCTATATATGTTTGATGAACAATATCCTGATTTAGGCAGCAGACGGCATACTAGTTCCAGGCGGTTTTGGAGACAGAGGCGTGGAAGGAAAAATACTGGCTGCTAAATATGCCCGTGAAAACAAAGTGCCTTACCTTGGCATTTGTCTCGGAATGCAGATTGCTGTGATTGAATTTGCTCGTTCTATCTTGAACTTGCCATATGCAAACAGTACAGAGTTTGCCCCTGATACAACAACACCATGTATCATTTTCATGCCTGAGGTAAGTAATTATTTCAATCTTCACATGCCATATTTATAGTTTCTTCGATCTTCTATCGCTGCAAATCTTGGGTACAATCTCAAGGGCTCAAAAACTCATATGGGTGGTACGATGAGACTTGGATCTAGGAGGACATATTTTGAGGCCCCTTGCTGTAAAGCCGCAAAGTTGTAAGTACAGAAATTCTCCTTGAGTTTGTTTATATGTTTCATGAATTCGAATTTATGTTTTGGTTGACTTCATATTACTCTGTATAGGTACAGGAATGCCAATTTTGTTGATGAAAGGCATCGACACAGATATGAGGTCTGTTCACTGTTAAATTAGCAGATGATTGTGTTCATGCTATCAGTACTAAGTAGCTTGATTATGATTTGTTCAGGTAAACCCAGATATGGTCCCAGAATTTGAGAAGGCAGGGCTTGCTTTTGTCGGTAAAGATGAAACTGGAAAACGAATGGAGGTATGCAGAAGATAATTCATATGATTTGAATGATTTTCAAATTCCTTTCTGATACTTCATACTCGATATAATTGTTATAGATTATTGAGCTGCCTGATCATCCTTATTTCATCGGGGTGCAATTTCATCCAGAGTTCAAATCTAGACCTGGAAAACCCTCTGCCCTTTTCTTAGGTATGTTAATATTGCTCTTCCCTTTTGAAAATGACTTACTGATGAACTAGCATTCATTAAGGCATTATAGATGAGGGCAACAGTTAACAAGAGTGATAGTGATAAAATATAGAAAAACAACTAGAAAAGGGATTAGAACAAGATTGCATTCATTTGTATCATCAGCATCATCTTAACTCTATAACAATAAATACATATATTATTAATCTGATATATGAACTTAATATGGTAAAACTTGTAAAAATTAATATGTTCAGGAACAAACTTGGTTAGTAGCAAACTATAAGTTAATATGTTGAAACTAAAGTTCATGAACCATGTAAAATGGAGCATAATTTAGAATGAGAAATGAATTGTCATTCTAAAATAAAACTATTTACAGTGGCAGAAGCTTAAAATTAAAAAAAAAATCAATTGTTCGGTCAGAGACTAAAACTCTGGCAATGTTTAAGATTTCAAATCTTGGTTAATGCCAGATGCTTCCAACTCTTGAACAACCAATAACTCAGTCACAGCGATTTTTAGTCGCTAGACCCGGAATTGGACTTGCTGTTGTTTCTTCTTAGTCAGATCGCTCAACTACTATATCATCAACAGAAATTTACTTCTTTTTAGTCTCATTTAATTTTTTCCTTGTGAAATTTGTGACAGGACTAATTGCAGCCTCCAGCGGGCAGCTCGGCACTTTTCTGAAGGACCCTGTTCATTATGAACTCAGAACCCCAAGACATCCAATCAATGATCCTCTGACTTCAAAATCTTATCAGAATGGGAATTTGAAGAAGCTTCATGCCAATGGATCGGCAAATGGCAATGGTGTGCGTGCAGATTCCTGGGCATAATAGCGTCTGATGCCCTGCTGGTGTGGCTCGTAGTTTTCCCAGAGCCAAGTCAACAGAGAACAAACAACCTTGTTCTTGTCGCAGTGAGGTTTGCTTTATTTCAGTTCTTTATAGAACGGCTTGTGTTTTAATCTTTGTTCAAAGGGACTTCGGCATCATTTTCTGTATAGGGAACAAAACGTTTTGAATCTCCAATGGACAAACAAATAGTTGTATGAATTGTAAAGCTGTTTTGTTTTGTTGGCCAAGCAGCATTTTGATTTCAGAATAACAATGATCACCTTCACCTCTCCATTGTTCTTTCTTGCACTTCACTGTTCTTTATCTGTTACCAGCAAGGATCATTAGAGTGTTATTGTACAGGTCGTTAATTTTGTCTAATGGTAAGAAATGCTGCTGTTCATAAGACCACTGAAAGACAATAAAATTGAATCACGAATCTAATTGATGAATCGACTAGCAACACAACACAGACACAACATTCTGTTTGAGTATTTACAGATGAACCACCACCACGCTGATGTTGTCTCTGCTTCCTCTAGCGTATGCGAGCTCCGCCGGCGGCCTGCGCAGCACTTGGCTGCCTCCCTTTCTTCTCCGAGGCCTTCGTCGCCGGTTGGCGGTTCAGGCATCTGCTCGCGACCCTGCATGACGTCTCAGGGACACCGCACCGTGGGACGAGGAAGGGGATGCCGCCTCAGTGGCCGCGTCGTCCTCGTCGATAGCGGAACTCCGATCCGGCGGCTCCGGTTATGGAAACGCTCGTCGTTAGCAGCTGCAGCGGCTTCCGCCCTCCCACCCGTGCCAATTTGGCGTCCTTGCGAGGAACCACGACGATAGATCCTTCCCGGGCCGCCGTAGATTCCGCCTGCCTATTATATATATATATGAATCCCTCGTTATCGAGTAGCAGGAGGAAAACGAAGGTGGTGCATGACCTCGGCGGCGATGTGTGATATAAGCAGGGGCAAGCCATGCATGCCACCTCGCCACCAGCATATCGACGGGGGCCGTCAGGGGCGGAGGCGGGGACAGTATGATTCTGTACGAGCAGATGCCGGCGAAGCCTCTCTGCCGCCATGAGAATTTGAATTTTGGAAAGGTATCGGTGAGGATTGTCCCTTGTTCATGGTTAAGGGTCGAACTAATTCTCATCCTCCGATCGATCCGGACGATATTGAAAGAGGTGGGTTTTGGTAAGGAAATTCATCAATTATGAATTAGAAGGCTTCCTCTGGGATAAAGGTCCAAGAGTTAAATGAAGGTCAAAATTCGTGTCAATCTGGCAAGATCAGTCAATATGAACTCGGAAGAAACAATCCCACCAGGGTGAAATAGTCGATACCTCCGGCTCAGGGGTACTTCGGGCTCAACATGGGCTCAGTCCTAGACTTCACTTGGGCCTTCAAGGTTATCTTGATCTTAATTGGATCTCGTCTTGGTTGTCTCGGTTGTCTTGTCTTAGTCATTTCAGTCTCAAGTGTCATATCGGCCATCTCGGTCTTGTCGTCTCTACTATCTCGGTCTTGAGTTTCATTTCGATCATCTCGATCGTCTCATCTCGGTCATCTCGTCCTCGAGTTTCATTTCAGACACTCCACTTCAACGAACTCCATCCTAAGCTCCACCTTTACATCTTCTGTGAACTGTTATCTTACATGGCCTACTAAAGGGAAATGCAAATATTCTCACGGACACGTAGTAGTCCAAAAATGAACAGACGATTACGAGATTGTCAAACCTGGTTCCCTTAGATACTCTTTTTTTGCACATAAGGTCAAAAGAAAACGACTGTTAGATCTGGTCCTTTCGCAGGTTTCTATAAGGGCGCTATCTCATTCGACGTGGAGATGCCTTAAACGGACTATAAAAAGTTTAACACACAACCTTATTGCAGGTTTGACTCTAAAAACTCTACTAATCTCATCTTTTTTTCTGTCTACATTTCATCATTTCTGTAGAACTCTAACTTGCGTCGAAGTGGTCTGCTGAGACTCTCTCACACCAATCTAACCTCTCTTTGAAGTGTGTTTCAAGTACTCATCGTCTCCTTTGTCGAATTCATCCAGGAGGTCGCACATGTCGGATTGTTCATTGACTAGTGGTTTGATCATCCACGGTATTTGATTGGAACAATGATGATATTCTAAATCGATAATTTCATCGAGATGGTAAATTCAAAGTGCAACTTATATACATTTAGAGAAAATTAGAGTTTGATGATACTTAGATAGGAGTATCTTATTTACTGTTAATAAATTATTTTAGTTTTTTATTCAATAAAAAATCTTAAAGACCTTAAGCATGATCACTAAGAATCGGTTGGGCATTATGAACCAGGAAGGAGTGAGCCGCTTTCTTACCTCACAATGTAGGAGCGATAAAGTCTTGTAATTTATTTTTTTTATAAATGATTATGAGATCGAGCGTATGAGATGTTTGGAATCAACGTATGACCTTTTATCACATAAAAAAGTGAGCCTAACCACAAACATCAGAGGAATCTTCAAGGATGAAAAGGAATTCATTGGGTTAAGATAAGAGTTGAACTCTCTCGTTAAGATAAGATTACTCCGATATATATATTGCTTACGATGAAATGATAATTGCTTATCAAGATACAAGGACCTCGTCCACAAAGCAATATCATTTCAAATTTTATGAAGCATCAAATTGTTCATGCCTCAGAGTTTGCTAGTCGAAGATCGAGAGCCAACCTTCTATGATTAATTGGGGTAAACCCAATTGGGTACTCAAAAATGTTGCCCTTTGATTTTGTAATAAATAGTTTTAACATTTTAATTTTAACTTAAAGTTTGATTTTTTAAAAAATGTTTAAAACACAAAAGTTGGTAATAATCTTTTAAAATTACGTAAGTCAAATAAATTTAATAAAGTCATAATTTAGTTTTTATATGAAATTTGTAGTATAATTCTATTAATTTAGAATTTCAATGAATTTTATAAAGATTTTA
>JBBMKF010458703.1:0-11593 GCA_037834155.1 Curcuma caesia | reverse complement strand
TAGATTATAATTAAAATTACTATGTGATTTATAAATTTTAAAAAGTTACAATCCATATATAATTTTGATTAAAATTATTATATGAGTCTATTTATTTATTTTGATATAATGTTACACTCATCCATTGAGCAATAGATTTAATTGTTTTAGAATAGGTTGATAGAATGAGTTTCGAAAAATACTTGTGGAAAAAATGAATCAGGCGACATCTGGAAGGCAGTTATCCTACTTTAGTCAATGCTTGGTCCCTCAGATACCACACTTCAGGGACAGCAGTAGTGGATTTCAATTTTTTACTCGAGGGGCTCGCTCTGCTGGTCTGCTGAGTCGATGGTGAGTTGATCTGCTGCTCTTCCAGTTCGATCCTTGCTGCTGTCCATCTTCTCTTTTCTTCCTCCCATGGCGGCCGTCTGTTCCACTAAGAGGTATCCCCTTTCCTTGAAAAACGATCGACTTGTCCTCTGATGTGCTGCGTGCCTTCTTGTCCTCTCACTTCTGATCCCAGATCAATCCAAGAGATCGAAGATGATTACGGTGCTTGAATGACAGTTGTTTCTAGGTTCAAATCATATATACTCTTTTTTTCCTGAATCGATGCGTTCTTATCAAGTGTTTGAGACATTTTCAAGAAGGATTATTCGGTCTGGTCTGTTTGTGTTCCTTCATTGGTAGATCAATAAGAATTTGGTCCACAGAAGAGAATAGACAAGGAAATAAATGATTATTTTTAGGGAATGAAATAAACAAAGAATAAACTAGGAGTAATTATTTCTTTGTTTTTGTTCAGGAAAGATAATATTAATACATGGAATACTTGTTTTATGTTTCATTTGTAGGAATATTATAGTTACTGGAAAAAGAAAAACTATAGAAGACTTCAATACTTCTGTATGATCTACTTGGCCAACTCGGGCTGCTTAGTTTTCTCAAATCACTTGGTTCAACTGACATGATCCACCCTATTTGACTTGGTATGATCCACCCTACTCACTCAATTTGATCTGTACTGATATGCCTAGATGCTTTGGTTCACACACATTCATCTGCTTGGCTCATCTAACCTTCCTGTTCATCCTGAAGCACTCAGCTAATCTACCCACCGAATTAACCCCTCTCACCTAGCCCATCTGGCCCATGTAACCCATTCAACTAGCTTCGTTTGTTCGACCAGCCTACTCCATTTAGTCCACTTGATCTGTTCGGCTTGCCTATGTTCCTCCTTATCCATTTGGTTTACTAGGTTCATTGACCCGTTTGATCAAATTTGATACATTAGTTAGTCCGTGTTATACTTTAAACACTCAACCAAGATGGAGAAGCACAAACAAATAGATCCAAATTTTAAAATAAAATAGGGCCAAACAATTTAGGAATTTGTTAATTGATCAAGTCATAATCTCTGTCTATAAAAAATTAATGCGTGTAATAGCAAGGCAAGCAATGAGAAGTATCTATGTTTGTCATCTTCGTCTTCCTTTCAATTCTTTGTATCTCTCTCTCTCTCTCTCTAAGATTCCCATAGAAGTTCCCACCTCCTCTCACCCTTCCACCGAAGTCTAAGCATCCACTAGAGATGCCATCAATAACTCCTTTGTTAGATTGAAACTAAACATCTGTTGAATTGCTACCGAACTCTAGGGACACTGTTTATGCCTTCTCCACTATCCCATGATCAAAGGTCAAGTCCTTATCCCAAAGATTGTTGTTGCACCGCACTAGCATTTCCATCACTAGCAATGGTCTAAGTCATCTTGCTTCCAATGATCTCTTGACATCTTGAATATCACATGCCTCATATCCTCATCGAGTCTCCTTGTAGCATGACCTCACCAAACTAACCCTCCTTAGCTCCTCTCCTTCTGAATCAGTCTCATCCCTTGTTCAAAATTAGGAAAGCGTAGCCTTTCTCTAAAGGAAATCTATCCTTAACCTCATCCATCACCGAGTTAGATCTAAGATTGTATCACTTGTGGATCCAATCCTACTTCTAAACTTGTAAAAAATTGTTATTAGAGCTCAATGTAAACTATAACTTTCAGTAAAGCATACTAGATTTCTTGAAGACAATGACAAAGGAACATGTAAAAGATTGATAAGAAAGAATATGCAAAGGATCAAACAAAGCAAAGATAAAGGAGGAAGGTTACATTGGGTTGTCAGCCAGTATTAAACAAAGGCAAATATTATGTATGGATTCATCAAACTATTATTCTAATGTTAGGTTGTTCTCAAGAAGTAACGTGTTGCAGAAGTCCGATTGCAATATTTCAGCAAGGACTGCTATATTTAGAGGAGAACTTGGGTGTAATATTAAATATGCAAGAGTTGCCATACCCTATGTCAGATAAGAATATACATTATAGGAATACCGATCGTCTTAAATTTGGAACATGCTATGCAGAAGCGCCCATTGACAAAGTAATGGAGGTAGTAAATATAATGATTAGGAGAAGAATCAATGTTTTGTTCTTATAAGAGATAAAATGGGTAGAAGGCGAAGATGATAACGAACTCAAGTTGTAAATTATGGTACACATGAAAGAATAAAATGAGAAATGAAGTAGCTATTGTTGCAGATTGCTCGTTAAGTGACGAAGTAGTAGTAGTTAGGAAAAGAGATATGATTATATCTTTCAAGATAATAACAGCAAAAAAACTATTAATGTAATTAACATGTATGCACTTCAAGTAGGATTAAATGAAGATATCAAATATATGTTTTTGGAAGATCTAGATGATGTAGTATAAAAAGTTTTATTAAAGGAGGTAATTTAGTAGAAGGAGATCTAAACGAGTTGTAAGAGTAAGAAATGAGGAATATGATAGGTGTATGGGGGCTATGGTCTTGGATCAAGAAATGGAAGAAGGAAAAGATATATTAGACTTTGTGACAACATATTTATTTATAATAACTAATACATTTTTCAAGAAGAGAGAAGAACAATTGGTTATGTTTAAAAGTGGAAACAATAAGTTGCAAATTGACTTTCTTATGGTTAGGAAGAGAGATAAATAAATTTGTAATGATTGTAGGTCATCTCTAGAAAAAACTTACCACTGAATACGTGTCGATAAATGGAAAATGTGCATAACTCCTAAGATTAAGTGGTGGAAGTTAAAGGATGGGAAGTAAAGTATTTTTAAGAAGAGGATAAAAGCATACGTATTAGAAGAAATATATGACGACTCGATTATGATATGCGATAAAATGATATCAAATTTGAAAATGATGGTTAAGAGTGTACTTGATGAGTTTAAAGGATAGAAACCACCAAATAAAAATTTTAGTGGTAGAATAAGGAAGTACAAGAGAAAGTGGGCGACGAAAGGAACAATCTATAAGTTACTGTACACTTATAAGAATGATTTTTTTTAATAAAAAGAATCAATAAAAAAAGTAAAGAAAGCAACGAGTGAAACCAAAAATGAAGCTTTCGAACGTTTGTAATGACAACTTAATAAAAAAGAAGAAAAAGGGATATCTATAGAATAACTAAAGCGAGAAAGAGGAAAATAAGGATCTTACTCAAATAAGATGCATTAAAGATGAATCCAATACAGTACTAGTGAAGGATGAGGAAATAAAAGAGCAATGAAAGAGATTTTCATCATTTTTTAATAAAGATTTAAGTGACAAATATAGCTTAGGAAATTTAAGTGGTTTAGAAGAGTGTAGAAGTTTAAATTTTTATCAAAGAATTCAAACTTCATAATAGGCATTAAATAGGATGCAAAATGGGAAAATAGTTGGATTAGATGATATTCCAATAAAGGTATGAAAATATCTAGAGAAGCAAGGTATTAAATGACTTATAAAATTATTCAACCTAATATTCAAAATGAAGAAATACCTCATTAGTTGAGGATAAGTATTCTAGTCACCCTGTATAAAAACGAAAGAGAGGTACAAATTATGCTAATTATATGAGCATTAAGTTAATGAGTCGTACCATGAAATATTTGGGAAAGAGTGACAGAATAAAAAATTAAGGAGACTAAGGTGATCGAAATCAATTTGGATTTATGTCTGAAAGGTTGATGATAAAAACTACACATCTCAAACAATTAATATAATATCAGGATAAGAAGCAAGACTTATATATGATATTCATTGATATAGAAAAAGCATATAACAAAGTCCCGAGAAAAATTATATGAAGAATTTTAGAAAAGAAAGATGTTAGCGGAACTTATATTGAAATAATTAAGTATATGTATGAGTATGTAATAATAAGAGTGAAGGCTTTTGGTGGATTAACTAAAGTGTTTCCTGTAAAAATAGTTATTAAAGAATAACTCTAAGTCCATACTTTTTTTTACTTGTCATTGATGAATTCATCGGGCACATTTTGACATTATCATGATGCATGTTGTTTATCGATGATATTGTTTTGGTCGATGAGGCATGTGAAGGAGTAAATGTGAAACTCGAATATTGATGAAAAACATTAGAAGTAAAAAGTTTTAGAGATAATAAAGATAAAATATGAATTTAAGTTTAATAGTATTAGATATAGTAAGACAATTGTTAAGTTAGAAGATGCTGAGTTACCCATAATTGAGAGCTTTAAATATTTATGATATATATTGTAAATGGATGGAGGGGTTGATAGAGTTTGTTGTGAGAAGCAGGGGTAAATAGGTCTTTTCTCCTTGTGGTATTAGGGTTATGTTGGTTATATAAACCCTGTACATATGTTTTTATTTTGATGAAGATTGTTTAACAGAGTTGTTTTATATAAGATATGAGCAAGATGATTAAAATGGAGGAGGATGTCATGTTTTCTTTCGATGATATTGTTTTCAATGAGACATGTGAAGGAGTAAATGCTAAGTTCGAATATTGACGAAAAATATTGGAAGTAAAAAGTGACTTAGTAAAGATAGAATATGAATTTAAGTTTAGTAGTATTAGATCTAGTAAGACAATTGTTAAGTTAAGAGATGATGAGTTACCTATAATTGAGAACTTTAAGTATTTAAGATCTATTTTACAAGAGGATGGAGGGGTTAATAAAGATGTTTTATATAAGATATAATCAAGATGATTGAAATGGAGGAGGGCGTTAGGTGTTTTTTACGATCATAAGACACCTTTAAAATTTAAAGAGAAATTTTATAAAACGACAATTAGACCTACTATATTATATAAAGTTGAATGTTGAACTATGAAGCGAGCATATGATTAAAAGATGAGCATCATAGAGACGAAGATGCTAAGGTAGATGTGTGAACATGCGAGGAACAAGATAAGAAATGAGAATATTAGAAAAAAAGTCGAGGTTGTATCTATTAAGGGAAAACTCCAAGGACAAATTTAAAACGGTATAGTCATATACTTAGGTGTTTAATAAATGCCTCAGTTAGGTGATGTAAGACTATTACAAACACACATTAATAGAGGAAAAGAGAGACCAAAGAAGACTTGATTAACAATGATAAAATAGGATAAAATTCATTTAAATATAAATGAAGATATAGTATGAGATCGAGCCTAATGACGTAAAACGATTCATATAACTAACCTCACTTAATGGGATAAAGACTTAAATGGTTGTTGTTGTATGCAAAGGATCAAAAGAAATAACAAAGCTAGCCACCTAAATCTAAGATAAACTAAGAATATAAAGGGCAATTGAGCTTTGTATGTATGAGGATGAAAACAATAGGATGATTAGTTTGATTCCATGCATCCTTAAAGTACTAGGAGGACTACACCAATAAAGATGGATTAAGAAACTAGAATTAAGAACATCTATCCTAGGGATTCTTTCCTGAATAGTCGCTCCAATGGATTTGCCTAACACCAAACTCCAAGACTAACTTTCTGAAGCATGATGAGACAAAGACCTTTTCACCTAGTTATTGAGGTGAGACCACTTCTTAAACACTAAAAGAAAAGATTGACATTGTGTCTAACCACCTAGAAGGAGATGCATGATTATATTTTTTGAAAAATTCTTCCAAATAAATAGATTCATCATCCCATTTCATTAGGATAAAAAATGAGAGAATGAACTAATATTCTATTTTGTTATTTTGATTGAAAAATTAAAGTAGGTATTTTACTTAGAAACAATATTCTTGCTTTCTTTAATAATCCATGATACAGAAGAAATAATTCAGGAATTACTTAATATAGGATCATAGAAGTAAATTCAATCATAAAAAAGAGGATTTGGTTGAGTATAGAGGATCACAAGAATTTATTTTGAAATACCAAATAACATAGATCATTTTTTCTTGAAGAAATGCATATTTTACCTAGATATTTGTTGATAATGGTCCACAAGAATACTATCATCGGAGTAAATAAACAACTCACTTTAAATGCAAAAAGTTGAGTAGGTTGATTAGTTCGAATGGAGAAAAAACATGGAAAGTGATATTTCTAGATTAAAATGGAATTCAATAAATTATGCCACAATCGCTTTTGTTCACCTAGCAAGGACGGGAAATTAGAAGAATTGATCAAACTTTGATAAAAAAAACTTGTGAACACCACTTGCATGAGTTTAAAGCCTTTTTGCTCATGAAAGACGCTTAATGGCAAGCCATGAGGTGTGTCTATTTGTCTCTTAATTGCTACCTAATGTGAACTCAAGAAGAAAGATGTCTCATAAACCCACAAGTTGAAGAAAGAAGGATATTCTAAATTGATAAGATAGATGAAAAGAACGTAAACTCAATGCTTAAGAAAGCACAAACTTTGATATAGAAGATAGAAGACGCCACAACCTTGAGATTGAGGTTGATAAGTCCTTGAATGCCATAAGGGAATGCCTTGATAAGTTGTAGTTCAATAAAGAACCAACAAGTGAGAGTCTCACCATGTTTTAGATTGAAACAAGCTAAAAGATCCATGTGTGGCCGCCACCCCCTTTATTTATAACTATAGGATGACCTAGAAATCCTAAAAGGCCAAAAGGAAGCCTATTTAGAAGAGACTTATGTAGATCACATAGCTAGTTTGAAATTAAGTCACTATTACAACCTAAATAAAGATAGAAATTGAGCCTGAAAATATAAATGAACTTAAGAGACTAATTAATCTCATCTAAAGCTTGAATAGTTTGACTAAGCAGCATGACTTGCTATTGGTCAATCTGCTTCGACTGTACCATTAGCCTTAACATATTCAATTATCATATTAAGTGCTTCCTTCATCTTTTTAGCTTGAGCACTTGTAATTAAGCCTCCATTGATGCATAATAAATCATCGACAACATCTGGAGTAGGATGCTCATTTTCTTCTATGGCCTTAGTTTGATCCTTATCATTAGCTTGTTGAGCCGCAACTTCATCTCCATCTTTAACTCCATTCCCCCTCTCTTCAAAAGGATTCGTCCTCGAATCTTGATCACTTACATCAAAGAGAGAAAGATTAGAAACATTGAATGTAGCTCCCATTATACCTCCCATTATACTCACCTGGTAAGTCAAGCTTGTAGACATTATTATTGATTCAAGCAATGACTTGAAATAGTCTATCTCCTCGTGGATGCAATTTAGTATGACGTTCAAACCCAATCTCTAGGTTCAAATATCACTCTCTTTCATCTTTTATTGGCTTGCGTAGCATATTTTTCAATCATCTTTTTAATTTGCAATCGAACTTTCTCATGCATCTATCTCAAACTCAGTTTTTCTTGTACCATCTATACTAGCACGCTCAGAAATAGACAAAGGTGATAATTCTAAAGGAGTTAAAGGGTTGAACTCATATACCACTTCAAAAGGTTAAAACTTAGTAGTAAAATGTATAAATCTATTATAAGAAAAATCAATATGTGGTAAATAATCTTTCTAGCCTTTTAAATTCTTTTGAATGATAACTCGTAATAAAGTAGACAAAGTTTGATTTACTATCTTAGTTTGTCTATCTGCTTATGGATAATAAGTTATAGAAAATAAAAGCTATGCCCATCTTTTCTCATAATGTCTTCCAAAAGTAGCTTAGGAACTTTGCATCACGATTTGAAACTATGCTCCTTCGCACTCCATGAAGTTGCACGATCTCCTTAAAGAATAAATCAACAATATAGTTTGCATAATCTATTTTCCTGTAAGAAATAAAATGAGTCAATTTAAAAAATTTATCCACGACCACAAAAATAAAATCTATATCTCGTTTTGACCTAGATAATCCTACAATAAAGTCCATGGAAATATCAACCCAAGGTTCATTAGAAATTGGTAGAGGTGTGTACAATCCATGAGGTAGATTTAGATTTTGCTTGCCTACATGTGATACACTTGTCACAACACTTGACTACATCTCGTTTCATGTGAGGCCAAAAGAAATGCTCAACTAAAATTTTAGAGTTTTTCTTATTCCAAAATGTACCATTAGTCCCCCATTATGAGTCTATTGGACTAATAATTTCCTCAATGAACAATTAGACACACACAACCTATTCAGCCTAAAAAGAAATCCCTCATGCATATAAAACTTCCCAAATGCAACATATTCACAAACTTCAAATACATTTCCAAAGTCAGGATCATTAAATTATAGATATTTAATGTGTTTAAATTCTAACAATCTAGTGTTCAAAGTATAGATCAAGGAATACCTTAGAGACAAAGCATCTGCAACAATGTTTTCCATACCTCATTTATACTTGATCACATAAGGAAATGATTCAATGAACTCTACCCATTATCACATGACGTTTATTCAACTTACTTTTGACTCTTCAAATGCTTCAACGATTCATGATCAATGTGAATGACAAACTCTTTGGGCCATAAGTAATGCTACCAAATCTCTAAAGCCCTTACTAATGTATACATCTCCTTGTTATAAATTGGATAGTTCAAAGCTGCTTCGCTGAGTTTCTCACTAAAATAAGGAAGGAGTCAACCTTTTTGTATTAGCTCCAATACGTATTCCTGATGCATCACACTCAATTTCAAAAGTTTTAGCAATTAGGTAATGCAACTAATAGTGCCGAACTTTGCTTCTCCATAAGTAAGTTAAAAGCTGAATTTTGTTTACTATCCTAATGAAATCAAATCTTTTTAACAACTTCAATTAAGGGTGCAGCTAAAGTACTAAAATTCTTAACAAATCTCCTGTAAAAATTAGCCAACCTATGAAAGTTATGTACCTCAGTTATGATTTTTTGTGTTGACCATTCATAAATAGTCTTAATCTTTTCTTCATCAACTACTATTCCCTTAGCATTAATAATATAACTAAGAAAGTTAATCTGATTAGTGCAAAAAGAATAGGTTAGCATACAACTTTTTATTTCGCAAAACAAGTAGAATTTTTTTGTAAATGATTGAGATACTCATCTAAGTTTTTGCTATAAATCAAGATGTTACTACAATAAAGTTCCCAATATAAACATGCAAAATATGGTTTGTTAATCTAATAAAAGTACTAGGTGCATTAGTTAGTCCAAATGACATGAGTAACCATTTGTATAAACTATACCTTGTCTTAAATGCAGTTTTTCATTTATCACCCTCATGCATGCGAATTTGGTGATAATTGGACTTCAATCAATTTTCGAGAAAATGCAAGAACCATATTCTTCATCTAGCATATCATCTAATCTAAGAATAGGATGACGATACTTTATTGCAATTTTGTTGATAGCTCTGCAATCAACACACATTCTTTAAGTTCCATCCTTTTTAGGCATAAACAAAGCAGAAATTGCATAAGGACTCAAACTTTATTAGACATATCTGTAGGATCGAGTTAGAGCGCTAGAGAGGGTGAACAACGCTTTATTGCTTTTTCACTCGTTAATAAATTCATCCGTAAATTAGAGTACGAAAATATGTGAAAATAGAAAGTGCAACGGAAAGTAAGAAATAAACACACTTTTGTTTACTTGGTTCACAGCCACAGGCTACTACTCCAAGGCCCATGATCTGTGATCATCTCCGACTGACAATTCACTATAAAACTCTCTTTTTGCAAGGAGTTTTTCACTTTACAAAAATGGGTTAGGAACTGTCCTAAGAGAAAATACACAAGCGAAAACGTAAATTTATTGACTACAAGAATAGAGTTGTAGCGTAAAAGTCGGAGTCAGAGAACTCTACTAGGTCAAAGTTTTTACTCCTAGAATACCATATTCTTACATTTAGTGTTCCCTTAACATATCTAAGTATTCTTTTTACTAATGTGAGATGAAATTCTTTAGCATCTGATTGATACCTAGCACACATACCAACTATAAATAAAATATCAAGTCGACTTGTAGTTAAATATAGTAGACTGCCTATCATACTCCTATAGTATTTTAAGTCTGCTTGTTTTCCTTCTGGGTCGTTATCAATATTTACGTTTGTTGCTATGGGTGTTTTTTTTTTCTTTCGAGTTTTTCATATTAAATTTCTTAATTAATTCTTTGGCATATTTAGTTTGATAAATTAGTTACCATCTTTAGTTTATTTTATTTGTAATCATGAGAAAAAGTGTAGTTTACCTATCCAACTAATTTCGAACTTATTTTTCATTAGTTCAACAAATTCATTTAAAAATTTAGTGTTGGTTGAACCAAAAATGATATTGTCTACATAAATTTGAGCTATGAAGAAATCTTTTTCTATGGTCTTGACAAATAAAGAAAGGTCAATTTGTCTTTGGTTAAAACCCCTAGATACTAGGTATGTTGATAGTCTTTCATACCATGTTCTAGGTGCTTATTTTAACCCATATAAGACTTTCTTGAGTTTGGAGACATAATTTGGATAGTCTTTATCTTCAAACCCAAGTGGTTGACCTACATATACTTCTTTAATAAATCCGTTTAAGAATGTAGATTTTACATCCATTTAGTAGAACTTGAATCCTTTGTGAGTCGCATAGGCTAGCAACATTCTGATGGATTCAAGTCTAGCTACGAGTGCATATGTTTCGTCATAGTCTAGCCCCTCTACTTGACTAAACCCCTTAGCTATTAACTTAGCTTTATTTCTTATAACTCCTTTTTCATCTATTTTGTTTCTAAATACCCATTTAGTTTTTGTGATAGATTTATTGTCTGGTATGGGAACTAAGTCTCATATTTGATTTCGTTCAAATTGTGTTAGTTCTTCTTACTTGGTTATTATCCAATCAGGGTAAGATAGGGCTTCTTCTATAGTCTTTGATTCAATATTAGATGTTAGTGCTATTTAGCTCAGGTTTCTATAGGTTGACCTAGTTCGGACTCCTAGGTTAGGATCACTCAAAATTTAATTAGATGGGTGATTGACTCTTAGTCTAGGTGCTCGTGTGGTATCAGAATCAGTCAGGTTTGGGTTAGTCCTATCTTTTGGTTCGGTTATATTTGAGTTATGTTGAATTTCTTCTTCTTCTTGATTTTGTGGATTATTAAGTTGTTCATTAAGTTGATTATTATTACTTTCTTCATCAAATATTATATTTGTGGTTTCTTCAACTTTTAGAGTATCTTAATTATAAACCCTATATACCCTACCGGTTATTGAATAACCTAAGAATATTCCTTTGGTGGTTTTAGATATAAATTTTCCTAAGTAATTTTTTTGTGTTAAGTATATGTACTTTACATCCAAATACTTTTAGGTAATTTAAATTGAGTATTTTGTTATAATATATTTCATA